>JBBPCX010069104.1:0-11630 GCA_037974365.1 Hydrocynus forskahlii
TGGATGGATGGATGGATGGATGGATGGATGGATGGATGGATGGATGGATGGATGGATGGATGGATGGATGGATGGAATAAGACCATGAATACACAAAATGAGAAGAAAAACAAAAAATGAACCAGAAAATGGAAAAATGAGATGAGAACAAAAAGTAAAAGAAAAAGAAACAAAAAAAGACCTAAAAAAGAGAAAAAGCAAATGAGTGTGAAAGAGAAGGAGAGGGGGAGCGGGCGCCAGAGCTGGAGCTGCACGGCAGGACGGCACTGGCCTCCTGCCCCTACACACACTTACACACACTCTCACGCACGCACGCACGCTCACGCTCACGCTCACGCTCACCTCGGCCAAAAATAAGGAGATTCTAGATCCAGCAGTACTCTAAGCTTTCATGTTACTCTAAGCTTTATGCTGGGCAGCGCTGGCTGTCTGAAAGTCCACACTGCAGATGCTGGAGATCCTCTGGGATAAATTTTGGTCGGGTCATTGAAAAACGACTTTATCTTTCATTAAAAAATACCATTCACTCTATAGTCCATACAGTCAGTATACATACATTTATGAAAAAAAAAACACATTTACATATCTTCCTATTCGCCCGGCAGCAGCATAACCCGCCTGTCTATATTAAAGGTAAAAGCAGTGTTTCAGTCTGGTTATTAAATAAAGCTCAATACGAGGCAGGAAACCAGAACAAAGCTCACTGAAAAGCACAGAAGTCTTAAAAGCAAGGTTACAGCCACCTGTTTAATTCTACAGAATAAAAAGAGGTTGGAAATTGCTTATGTAAAAATGATCCACAACTGATTCTGGTGCAGGATAGGGGTCTTTTAATGATGTTAATATTCAGTGTAGTGCTCTTAGGACTTATTGGTCTCAATCAGACCACAAAAACTGCAAGTAAAGGTTTCCTCAAGGGCATCAGTACACAAAACTCCTTTACCACCAATAACAGAAATAACCTGTAGTTCTCTTTATATTCGTTAAAGCAGGTGTAATCTTTACAGATTACGCACAATTACTGACAAGGCAGTAAAAATAATGCCAACTGAATCATACCTTAGTGGTCGCCAATGCGAATAGATTATTTATTTTGCTTTTTCATTTAGTTTTTTCATTTCAGTTGCCAGTGGCCATCGTATCTCAGAACCAAAAGAAATTTAAATAATTAAAAATACAAGAAAACTGACATCTTAAAATTATGTGCAGATACGCTCAACCTGAGTCTGCTGTTCCTACAACACTATCACGTGATTATAGTGAGGCTCGATCGAGGGCTAGTTATAGGAATTTCAGCTCTTTTTAATGAGTCAGATCATTTGGATCAGCTAACCAAGAAGATCCGGCTCTTTTGGCTCCCAAGCAGCTCTTCGTTTTACCAAATTTAGTCAAAGGCCCGCAAGCAGAAGAAAATACAGACCAAAGTACTGGTTGGCCTAGTGATGCTGGCATTGTACCGGATGATGACAGCGACTACGAGCTTGAAGAGTAATTGTGTTCTTTAAAATTCGTACATACTTTGCAAGATGTCAAACATTTCTTGTGTTCATTTCATATTCAACAGTGTTATTCATTCTTGTTAGAATGTGTAGGATGCATCTTCATTGTTTGTATTTGTAGTGTTAATTATTCATGTAATGATGTATAAGTGTAAAAAGAGGCAGCATGGGTTATAACTGGATACAAAATGTGCCATGACAATATTTTTTATTTATATTACGTTTGACAGAGATTATGGATCCTGAAAATAATTTGGTTCCCAAATAATTTGTGTTTAGGAGCTAATGGCTCCTAATGGGTTTTTATCGATCTGGAGCCCTGTAGTCTAGTATCATACGAGTAACATATTACTGTTTTTGTGTTTACTTTTACTGTTGCTTTACAGATTTTGTCAATGCTTATATATATATATATATACACACACACACTACACATGTCTATAATATAATTAACTCTTAAATATTTTTTTTTTAATTTATACTCTTTTATTCAATATTTTTGTGCATAGTTTTATTCTATTGTTTTTTGCTGCTCTTACTTTTGTTGTTCTGTCCACTTTTTGCCATAACAATGGAAATGGGACTAATAAAGGCTTACCTTATCATATCCCTCTACCATTTTTTGTCATGATTAGTTGTCCCTGAGTGCAGACTGAACGGATTAGGGTTCGGGCGTGTTTGCAGTGTGTGTGGCAGTGTGTGAGCTCACCAAGGCCTTTGGGCGTGATGCCGCTGCTCTCCAGCGGGTTGCTGGCCCAGTAGTAGTACTTGAGTGTGTGCATGAGCTGCAGCACGGTGCCCACTCGGCGGATGGTGGTGTAGATGGTGGCTGTGCCAATAAACTCTGCCGACAGGTATGTGTACAGAGAGAGCTGCACCTGAAACACCAAGACAACACAATTTCTTTGTAAAGTAAGTAGTTAGGAATAAGCAAACTAATAGAGAACACATAACACAGACAGGAAGACTGACATTCATATTACACATTGTAAATTACTGTATTTTACATTGTTCAGTATATTGTTTCATTGTATCTTTACATATTGTTGTTGTTTTATACTGTTGTGTTTGAAAGACACCATCGACCGGAATCAAACTCCTTGTATGTGCTGCTTACATACCTGGACAATAAACACGATTCTGATTCTGATTCTGACAGATACATGTATGACAGACAGACAGGCAGATATACTGATACACAGACAGGCAGACATGAGGATGTACAACACAAAGTCAGGAAGACAGACTCTGACAGGACAGACAGACAGATAACCAGATAGACTGATTCTCAACAGATAGACAGACAGACAACCTGACAGATAGATCCAGACATACAACGGACGGACAAAGACAAACGGGTAAAGTTTTAAGCAGCAAAATGGGACAAAATATGAAAAAAGAAGAAAGTACGAGTGAAAGTGAGAAGAAAGCAGAACAGGAACGCGCACACACATAACTGAAATGAAAAGCAAGCCGAGTTATTTGTCCATTATGAAATCTTTTCCGACTGAAAGAACAGCAGCAACAGAACAAGTCCGTCCTCACTTGAAGAGCTCACTCCCCCTCTCTCTGCGCTTTCACCTCACAGCGGTACTAATCTCAGAGTAACGTGCACGCACACGCACACGCACGTGCTAATTGGGCTCGTACTTAATGAGCCTGCTCTGGAAGAGTGGAGCTAATCTCAGGCCCGGCTGATTGGACCACGGCCGGGATGTGTTCTTCTAACCTTTACTCAATCACAGCTGTAAACACAAACAGGGCCCAGGCCTGAGACTCTGGACCCTGCTCGCCGAGAACGGAGACGAATAACAATAACACAAGTCTAATCTACAGATGGGCGGCTGCGACTTCAAGATGGGTGGTAAAATGGGAGATCACGTGTGGGCGTGTGGGAAAGGTTACTGAGAACCGGCCTCGGGCCCATTCCTCACACCATCAAAGCCAGAGGGAGAACGTTCCAGAAAGGTCGAGAGACGACCTGAAGCCTCTTCATCTTTCTGTGCTGGGCAGTGGCTGAAGAAGGGAAGTCTGCCTCAGGAAAATCATCACGCTCTCTCTTCCTCCGACGCTGTCGCATCTTCACTCATCTCGGCCTCTCCTCCCTCCAGGCATCTTTGTTCTCTTGCTCATGAAGCCGTGCGGCAGCTGAGAGGGATCTGGCCAGCCAAGTGAGAGAGAAAAAGTTCAGAAGGAAGCAGAGACGCCGCCCGTGTTCCCTTCAGGCTCTGCTTCCCGGGTCATTATCCAAATACCAACGCTGCTGGCCTCCTCAAACTACTGCACTCTCCCACCCAAATTACTGCATCTGAGCCTCGGGCAGCGTGACTCCGAAACACAAATCATATCCATGCTGACCGCTGAGTGGATTCAAACAGACAGAAGATAAGCACTTTTCAAACAGCGTTAACGCTCCAAACATTCTCCAGAACACTTAGAGCTTTCTTCCCTGTGCTGCCGCTGCTGCATCTTCTCTGCAAATATAAATGCAGGGTGTAATGACGGCACTTCTGCGGCACTTGAAGTGTTTGCTCCACAGCGGCTGATTAATGATAACTCTAAAGCCTGAGTGTGTTTTAAATCAATGTGGGGAACAAGAAGAGAGGAGGTACTCCAGGCAGCAGACCTCAGTTTGTGATGATGGCGGTGGTACGGAATCTGCAGCAGGCCGGACTGACCTGATACGACTGCACAATGCAGTTTTCCATATCATCAGATACTGATATATTCATAGACCTATAGGATAATTTAATATAAAAATAAAAGATTTTCTTAGGAGCGGTGACGCTGACTTTTTCCACCCCATTCTACAAAGGGGCTGGGCATAAACAGACAATACACGGAGATAAACAAGAATGGCTATAAAAGGTCACTGCATGTTTATAGTCAGAGGAGAACCACTGACTTTACCTTAGTTATATATGATATATAAACTCTGGTTGGATCGTGCAGCCATTGCTGCTCTCACTGAGCGTCAGGGAAGAAAATCAAACTCTGCTCGCTGTGTTTAAATCATGATTTGCTCAGGATCATGGAAACTCTGTGTTCACACAATTGAAACTGTACAGGATTAATTATTTTAACCATCTGACAGCCCTTCAATTGTTGTTTTTGTTAAACCTTGCCAAAAATGTCAACTGTTTGGAAAAAATCTAAATGTGTGTAGAGCCTGCCTGTTTATATCAGTGTGTTCATGAGCCTGTAATGTGTGAACTTCAAGCAGCGAACAAATAAATGCTTACTTGTCTGCTGCTGTTTTGGAGAAAACAAACAAGCCTTGGGCAAATATGGCAGATTTGGGTGTAAAGAATTCAGAACTGGAATCAGTCATGGAAACACAGCATCACTGCAGCCCTAATTATTATATCTGCTTTCCTAGAAGACTGAACAGTGTTTTGAACATTGGAGAACATAAATGGCATCTGATTTAAGTAACCAAACCACAATGAAGAGGATGATGTGTATTTTTTACCATAATTTGCTCTTGCTCCAAGATATTATTTGCCAGTCCAGCCATATACAAAGTACACCGAGGGTTGAAAAAGTGTGCCCTGGAGCAAAATGGTGTGACATTTGACAGTGCAAGCCAAGACATAAAGTTCAGATGAGACGACAGTGCAAATTAGGACAAGACAATACGAAAATAAGACAAACTAGAGCAGACTGTAATGGAACATCAATGTACAACATAAGAAAATAGTGTAAAATAAAAAAAATAAAAAAATAAAATAAAAACGATAATCAGTTTAGGTAATGAATAATCGGCTTGGGTAATAAACAGTTAAAGATATACAAAGTTTAAAAGTACTCTATAGTTTCAGTGCACAGTGATTGAAGCAGATTAAACTGTCCACATTCAGGCCTCTGGTGAAAGGTGGGACTACTGAATTATTCAGAAGTCTGACTGTGGGAAGAAACTCTCATGGTCATTCTGATGCTTCTGACCCTTTTCCCAGACAGGGAACAGCCCATGTGAGGGTTGGGTTACACGCCGGATGCAGAATTTCTTGTTTGGTGGGAGGGTGCGCTGATGATCTTAGCTGTCCTCACTAACTGCTGGAGAGTGGTGCTGCAGTTTCTGAACCAGGAAGAGATGAACCTGCACAGCTGCAGAGGATGCTCTCGATGGTCCTCCTGGTGGCCTAGTGTTTAGGGAATTAGGGTGTTTGACCTGTGATCAGAAAGACTGCTAGTGGCACCTCTAAAGTTAACACAAGGTACCGTCCCCACACACTGCTCCCCGGGTGCTGTGTTCCTGACTGTCCGCTGCTTCACTTGGTAAATGGGTTAAATGGGTTAAATGTGTTATTTGGGTTAAATGGGTAAAATGCAGAGGAAGAATTTCAAGCTGTTTACACTGTGTGCTGTGGCATATTCACATATGACAAAATAGTCACTTTACACCGTAGAAGGTGATGAGAATGGGTGAGGGAAGGCTTCCTTTCACAGCAGGGGAAGTGTTGATGGGCTTTGTTGGCGATGGTGGTGGTAAGTGTCCAGCTGAGGTTGTCTATCATGTGCACACCCTGGAATTTCACAATGCTCACTCCACAGTGTAGTAGTGGAGTGTGTGGGGCATGATTCCTCCTGAAGCTGACAATCATCTCCTTTGTATTGCAAACACTCAGGGACAAGCTGTTGTCCACCAGCTGTCTGAGCTCCTCTCTGTTTGTGGACTCATTGTTACTTATGAGTCTCACCACTGTTGTGTCATCCACAAACTTAATGATGTGGTTAGTGCTGTACCGGGCAGCTCAGTCATGTGTCAGCAGAATGAACAACAGTGGCCTGAGCACACTTCCCTGAGGGCGCCAGTGCTTAGGCTGACGGTCCTGGAGGTGCGGTTTCCTATACTGACACACTGGGGCCTTTTAGTTCGCAAGTTCAGGATCCAATTACAGAGGGAGGTGTTCATGCCCAGCAGGTTCAATTTTCCAATCGGTCTCTGCCGAATGACTGTACTGAATGCTGAGCTAAGGTCTATTAACAGCATTCTGATGAAACTGTCTTTTGTATCCAGGTGAGAGAGGGTGAAGAGATGATGCAGGTGTGAGGAGGTGATTGTCTGTTGTCTGGTTGGCACGGTATGCAAATTGTAGTTGGTCAAGATGTTCAGGGAGTTGGGCCTTCATGTGCTTCAGTACCAGCCTCTCAAAGAACCCAGTGATAATGGATGTGAGCGCTCCAGGCCAGTAGTCAGTTGAACTCTTGAGCACTGGAATAATTCTTGGCAGACAGGAAGTACTGCTGTGCTCAGGGATACACTAAAGATGTCTAAGAAAACGTCCGCCAGCAGCTCAGCGCATTCGGCGCATGCAGTTAAGTTGTCCGGCCAAGCAGGGGTGGTTTTCCTTGCTGGTTCTTTGTTCTGAACCTCAAAACATGCACAGAAGTCATTCCATACATCCCACAGAGAGGCATCACTGCTACAAACCTGAGAAGTTGTCTTATAATCTGTGATGGATTGTATTCCCTGTCACACAGGTTTTGTGTCCCATGAGTCCATGAAATGGATGTGTATCATCTTCGCCCCCCTGAAGGCCTGTGTGGCAGTCCAGCTTCTGAAATAAATCAGGGTTTGTGATTTTGCCCAGTAGAGACAGTGACATCCTTGATGCATTTGCTATTATAGCCAGTCACTGTGGCTGTGAACTCCAGGTTCACCATACTACTGTAGCTTCCTCGAACATGTCCCAGTTCGGCCATGCAAAACAGTCCTGTTGAGCAGAGATAGCTCTCAGGTCTTTCAGGACTGGCCTGATTCGTTTCTGGATGGGCCTGCAGGCTGGGGTGAGAAGAAGGGAGATGTGGTCCGACTGTCCAAAGCATGTTTGTTGTTGACATTTTGGGAGTATTATGTTTAGTGAGACATTGTTAAAGTCACCGACAATTATAAAAAGGCCATCAAGGTGAGCTGTCTGCAGCTCTCTTATCTTTCCTGTAGAGTTCGCACAGAGCATCGTTAGCTTTAGGGAGGATGCAAACAGCCAAGACGATAGCCGCTGCGAACCACAAAAGCCAAACAGTGTGCCATTGGGCTCACAGCGTTCGTACAACACTTCCTTGCCGATGTAAACACAGGCAAAGAAGCATTCCTGTCCGCCCGAAACAGGGTTAGCCCATGTAGCTAAATGGTGCTGTTGTCAATGCTCGCATGCAACCACAATAATACACAGAAGTGTTTCATCTTCTTCTGGGAGGTCAGAGGCAGTCAAATACGGTCCATTTTGTGGTCAATTGCATGTACATTTTAAAGAAAGACTGACAGAAGAGCTGGACAGCTAGGGTTAGCTTTTAGCCTAGCCTGCTTGCTTGCCGCGGTTCTGTTTCCTCTCACAGTGCTTGCAAGGCCAAGGACTTAGACCATGATATTCAGATGAGCCCAAAGTAGTGCAGACATTCCAGCGTGCATTCGCCCAGTACCGTTTTGTGTTTATTTCCAGTGTTGATGAGGGGTCGGCAGTGATAGGCGATCTCCATTGTGATCACAGAGAGTATTGTAAAACTAATCGCACTACTTCAGTTAGTACAAAACAAAACACTATGTTTGGTCCCTAAGTAGTCATTTTACATTTACATCATTTTTCAGACACTTTTTATCCAAAGTGACTTCCATTCCCTAACTACAGGGGGCAGACTCCCTGGAGCACCTTGGGGTTAAGGGCTCAGGAACCCAGTGGTTGTGTGTTGAAGGTAGAGATTCGAACCCTTGACCTCTTGGTCCAGAAGCAAGTATCCTACCCACTAGGCCACCACCACCCCACAATCACAGTGTCCTACTGCACCGCTGTCATGGCCTGTTATACTCGCTTTAATTGTAACAGTAAGAAACTGACAAAGTCTCCTGTTATGCTGGTTTGTGCTGCTGCTGCTCATACAGGATTCAGAACTGGAACAGAATCATCACTGTTGCTTAATTACCTCAAGTGTGTATTACTGATATTATTCCTCTTGATAATTATTCCTATTGCTCTACATCCCTCGATTCTCTAGAAAGATGTACTCTGGAGCTGACCTTGGCAGGAGTGTGGATCCAGATGGCTGCATTGAACAGGACATGGTCACATAGCTGCTTCAGAAGGGGGGCCCCATGGGTGAGCCCATCCAGATACTTGGCAAAAGACAGGAACTGTTCCAGAACTGCCCTGGTGATGTGCACACGGGACGACTGAGAGAGAAAGAGAGAGAGACACAAAGAGAGAGAGAGATGCTTTCAAATAAAGTTGAACACTCACTGTATTCCCCTCATTAGTTCAATGCAGTACAGCAGCATTTGGCTCACCTTCTCCAGCAGGTAGCCAATGACCAGAAAGCCTTTCCCACCCAGCATCTGCTCTTGCATGGCTACTGAACTCTTCAACAGCTCCACCAGGAATGCCAGGAGAGTGGCACTGCACACACACACACATACACATATAACGATGTATTACTATCATGTCTCATTATGCCCACATATTTTCCCCCTTAACCTGCATGTAGCTGATTAGCCGAGACACGCTTGATATCTGAAGTTTATTACTTTTGTTTTTTGGACTAGAGCTACGCAGCTCTAAAGGGGCAGTAACATATGGCCCATTTTGTTGTCAATTGCTTGTACATTTTAAAGAATGGCTGACAGAAGAGCTGGACAGCTATGGCTAGCTTTTAGCCTAGCCTGAATACCTGCTTGCTTGCCACGGTTCTGCTTCCTCTCACAGTGCTTGTGAGGCGGAAGACTTAGGAACCTCTGGGTTTAGAGAAACCCAAAGCAGTGCAGACATTCCAGCATGCATTCGGCAAGTATTATATTGAGTTTATTTACATTTACGGCATTTAGCAGCTTTTATCCAAAGCTACTTCTATTCCCTAACTACAGGGGTCTGTGTCCCTGGAGCAACTTGAGGTTAAGGGTCTTGCTCAGGAACCCAGTGGTGGTGTACTGACGGTAGGATTCGAACCCATGACCTCTTGGTTCAGAGGTCTTATTTCCAGAGTAAGACAAATAATTGTTTTAATTCCCCGCCCAGGTTTTCACGCTGCAAATGGCGCAGAATAAGCTTTCATCTCTTCAAGTGTCAAAGCTTCCGGGGAACACTAAAGAAGCAAACCACAGCCACACTACATTTGAGGTAAGGAGTACTACTACACCAAACTACTCCTCCACTCTTGTACGCAATAAAATCACTCCTTCAAGGAATCCCCCATAACTCATGCAGGCATATCTTTAAAAGCAACATTAGTATGAGTAACACTGCGTCAGCTACTGTTTACTGTCACTTCTGCTTTGACGTAATCTATTTCCCAGCGTAGTGTGCCTGCAAAGCAACTGATATTCAGCAGTAATCAATATGGACATACACACTCACACACACTCTGATTCATTATCCCGCAGCAGTGTGCTTTTGCAGTGGCTGTGAAGAGCAGAGGCTCTGCAGTCTGAATGATGCGCTTAATACAATGAAAATCCTCAAAGTCCTCAGCAGTTTTCTCCCTCAGCTCTTTGCCTCTGCCTCTCCATTCTCATTCTCATTGTCACTCTCTCAGTCCACTGAGCAGCTCTAGGCAGAGGAACGGGGGCAACAAAACTCACACATCTTTGTTTGTCTGCAGTTCTTTTCGCTTGCATCGGCAAACAGATTCCCAGAGGCCAAACGCTACGACCTACAGATGCAGTGCAGATCTGGATTCTACTGATGATGTCTGCCAGCCTACTACAGCTCGTCCTGGGCTGATTACGCCCGGGAGCCGAGGGACCGCGGCGCGGTGACGAGACAAGACTGCGCTTGATCATTCTTCCAAGGCTGCGCTCGACTGTGTGAGCGTGTTACTGTAGATCTGCAACTCTGCGGCGCGTGTGCTTCACATTCACTCTTCTAATCATCTCTTAAAACTGAGGCTCACACTCTCGTCATCGTATTCCCTTTCTTTTTCCACGCTGTACATGACGGACCCAAAGTATGGAAGCACGCGGTAATCTTTCTCAGAGGCTCAGAAATATTTTACAGTACAGCAAAACATGTTTTATGACATCTAGTTTTAACCCAAAGTAGTTCTGAAATATTCTTTGCGAGTAAGGAGTGGGTGATACAGCAAGAAACAAACCAAACTGTTCCAGCAAGACAGCATTAAAAATACTGTAAATTATAAATATAAATATACCTATAATTTCATGCAACATTTTACATGCGGCACTAAATCCACTTAACTGCTTTTGCAGTCTTTCCAATAATAAATGCAGTTGGTTAGTGTTTACATACTGACAATATCCACAAAAATCATATTGCGATGTCATTTATCACGACAGTGATAAATATCTTCATATCGCTCAGCTCTAACTGCAGGGATGCACTTGTGTTCTCTAATGTATTATATGAGAATCACAGAGCTCTGTTAATAACTGCCTTCACCTAATCAGCTTTTTATTTAAAAAACTATTCAAAATACAATTACAAAGTAATAAGTATAAGATTATCATTGCATAATTATGAATATTACTGCATTCAAAAATGGACAAATTGTAAAACGATACACTTGATTTAGTTCATTAAGCCACCAGGAGAGATTCTGAATGTGAGAAACAGGTGAAATTAATAAGAGTCACAAAAATACTTCACAAGTAAACAGGCTTTTACACTACTGCTGCAGCCCTTAAACATATTACTGTTAACTCTAAGAATTCTCTCTATGTCTTTCAAAAATCTGTGCCGATTTTAGCTGTTTTTTTTACTAGATCACTCAGACTACAATTTACTAGACTACCTGCGTTACCATGGTTTTGGCTAATAGTGCGATGGTGGTGGCACCGGACCACCCAGCAACAGCAGATCATTTCAGTGCACAGGAGAGACATGCATGCAGCAGCATTCGCATTTCAACTGTCACACAACCTCGTTATTCAGAAGACATTTGTGGAAATGGTAAAATATCAGGTTTGGAACATTTTTGTGATCATGATCCAAATATATCATGATGATCCAAATATAACTGATATCAGTTTGTGTGTGTGTGTGTGTAAAATGCAGTTTGTTATTCTATTCTGAACTATTGCAGTGTGTGTGTGTAAAAATAAGAAATGCTCCATATGTGTTGTGAGTGCAGTAGTGTGTGTAGAGCAGCTTTTCTATGTGCTGTATTCCAGCAGCTTCACTCCTG
>JBBPCX010069105.1:0-11627 GCA_037974365.1 Hydrocynus forskahlii
GAGTGGTTGGAACTCCTTTATCTAGGCTCCTTGTATCTTTAGACACTTTGCAGCCTGTCGCAGTAAAACATTTGTTCATATTTCGTTCATTTAATCTACTCTACATGTCAAAGATAAGACAGTTTAACTGGAATAAAATAGTATTTTTGCAACAATTAGGTGATTCAAAGCATAATATAGGAAATGAGGGGTGGCTCAAGACGTTTGCACAGTACTGTATATTTTTGAAACGTTAATGTGGCTTTAAGTTTTGGGTTTTTAAGTCTCCCCCCTCCCCTGATTAGTCTGAGGAGAACTGCCACCCATGGCTGAGACACTAGAGGGCGCTCCGGAGTGAGTATAATATGAATGGGTTCCAATGGAGCTTTTATGCAAAACTGTGATTTGTAAATGATTTTTTATACAGAATAATGCACCTGTGTTCTCAACACAGAGCAGCGTAAACTATTTCAGCTCTGCTGTGATGTTTTAAAATGCTGTTCAGCTCCACTTATAGGACTTGTGTATGTCGATGACATCAGTATGTGGCAACAGCCAATGAGCTGCTCAGATGGCCAATAAATTTTAATCAATTATTCTGCACAAAACCTGTTCAACCTGAAATATGCTGTAAAACTTGCTTCATTTTTTTATGTAGCACTTCATACTGTTTTCCAAAATGAAACAAGATTCTAAAAAAGAATATTTTATTAACATTTTTAGCCACATTCACACTCCATAAATACGAACTTTATGATGAAGCTCAATCTAAATGTATAAAAGTGTGTAAAAGCAACAGAGCTCTCACCATTGTGTGTTATCCCAAAATTACACGTTAAACATACACTAACATATGCACACACATTTTGTGTTATATATTAAACACATTCATATACATATGTAAATATTTATATTTATAAATATGGCATTTTTATGCATGTTGTTGTGCACAACTTCTATTTATTTGCATATTGGAAAAGACAAGTTATAAAGACAAGATATAAAATATGCACAGGCCCCATTTTATGTTTTTGTTTTATGTCAAATTCAGCAAATGAACAGTAGATGTGCATTAAAATGGGAAGCAGCAATCTCTGTTGAGGTCAACAGGTATTTCTGATGAACAGCCTGAGATGACACTGTTTTACACTGTCGGGGTCTAAATGTGGTTCCACACAATGTGAAACTTATATTTGAGGTGCAGAACTGAAGTACTGAGGGGAGCTGCTATTATTAAATAATAATAATAAATAATAATACATTGTTATTATTATTATTATTATTGTTATTATAATTATTATTATTATTTGATGTAGTATGTAAACATTCAAACTCTCTCTATATATAAACACTGTTAAACTGTATATAAATCAGCCTATTTTTTATTCACTGTCTTTGTGATGTCACAAAAATAAATATGTTTCCAAACACCCTCCTATTCAGTGGTGGTTTAGCTCCACCCATTCATGCTGAAGTTATAAGTATTTCAGCCTGGACTGCTTTGGAGGCTCAACACAGGGCAGCCAATCAGCTCATCTACATATAACAGTCTTAAAGGGACAGCAACAAAAACAGGCGTTTAATTCTAAGGGATAAAGAGAGGCTGGAAATGTTTCAGTAAAAATGAATTATGATTTTGGCAGTGAACTACGAAACTTATTTCATGGGGAAGATGAGTCACAGCACCTCGCAGGGCAAAACAAAAGATAATTATACATATTGCATTTCACAAACAAATGAAATGGCCCAGAAATGACTCAGCACACTCCCGCTCTGCCCTTTTGCTCGAAAGTGCCCATACCATCATGCACACTCTTGCAAAATAAATATTTCTGTTACACTGGGAAAAGGTTTCAGAGTGTTAATCTTGCTGCTTTATTTAATTTATATATTTTATCATCACTAATGGGACTGTACACTGTTATTATACCAATTACTGTGGATTACATGAGGCCCACACACACATACAAATACACACACATACACAAATGCATACATATTTATACACACACACAAATATACATACACAGCCCATACACATCTAACACACACACACACCACACACACAAACACACACTACACACACACACACAAACACACACAGTAATACAAATGCAGCTGTGATCCATCTCACCTAAACTTAACCTCTTGACCTCTTTTTCTAATAAAAACTGTTTTTTAATGTCCACAACTACACGGCATTCATATTCTCATTATCCTCAGGGTCCTCTGAATTCACAGTTACTAGCAATGTAGCAACATGTTTTATTTTATCACAGTGTATGATACTGCCTCATGCCCTTTTGCTGAACAATATGATCATCTCTTTCCTTTAGTCTCGGTTTAGGGAATACTAGAAGAAGCTGGTCTGCTGATCTCAGGAATGTGGGGTTGAAGGTCAGAAATGTAAGACAGAGCATGCAATGATTTAAAACCAAATAATACTTTTTAAAAAATGTATCCTGAACAATGCGTTGTATTGCATTGTATCATATCACTTTGTGTCTTATTGTGTGGCAGAGTATCATGTTATATTGCATTGTATCATTGCTTACTGAAATGGATCATATAATATTACAATGCATTGTACTGTATTGCAGTGCATCGTACTATATTACAATGTATTGTATTGCAGTGTATCAGAGTGTGTAGCATTGTATTACAATAATAATGCTTTGCAGTGATTAATATTGCATTGCCATGTATTGCATTGTACTGCAGTGAATCATTTTGAATTGCATTATAGTGTATTGCCATGAATTACACCATACTGCAGTAAATAATTTTGTCTTGTATTAAATTGTATTGTACTGCAGTGTATCGTTTTGTATTACAATGAATAACATTGTATTGCAATTAATCATATTGTATTGCACTGAACTGTAGTGTATTGTTGTGCATCATATTGTATCAGTGTGTTTTGCAGTGCACCATATTATATTGCAGTGTATCGTCTTGTATAACAGTGTATTGTACTGCAGTGTATTGTATTGTATTGCAGTTTGGTGTATCAAAGTGTACTGTATTGCATTATAGTGCATCATATTGTTTCGCAGTGAATCATGTTGTATTGTCTGGGAGTGCATCATTTTATGTTGCAGTGTATTGTATTGCTTTGCACTGCGTTGTATTGAATCATTTTGTACTGCAGTGTATTGTATTGTATTGCAGTGTATTGTATAGTATTACAGTGAATCAGTTTGAATTGCAGTGAATCGTGCTGCTTTGCAGCGTATTGCAGAGCATCACATTGCAGTGTATTGTATTGTATTGCACTGTATTGTGTTGTTTTGCACAGTACTGTATTGCAGTGTATTATATTGCATTCCAGTGAATCATTTTGTACTGCAGTGTATTGTATTGCAGTGAATTGTATTGTATTGTATTGCATTGCAGTGTACTGTATTGCTTTGCACTGTATTGTATTGCAGTGAATCATTTTGTATTGCAGTGTATTGTATGGTATTACAGTGAATCAGTTTGAATTGGAGTGAATAGTGCTGTATTGCAGGGTATTGCAAGAAATTCTATTGTATTGCAGTGCATCATATTGCGGTGTCTTGTGTTGTATTGCAGTGAAGAAAAAAAAGTTACACCCTTTCACTTTTTCCCACAGCCATTATCTCACACATTTTCTCTTCCTCTCTGTATCTTTTCTCTTCCTCACACACACACACACACACACACACAAAACGTGCATCCACTCACTTTCATTCATACACATACACTTCCTCTCTCATTTCTTTCTGATACACACATTTGTTCTCTCTATCTCTCACAGTTACTTCTTTCTTTCTCTCTCACACACTCACACACATATATGCACATTTATACAGTTGTCTCATTCATACACACTCTCTCCCTTTTCCTTGTACAAAACTCTTACACACATAGTTTCTCTTATTCACACCCACACACACACACACACACACACCTTTTCTCTCCCACATACAAATTTCTGCCTCACAGTTTCTCTTTCATTCACACACACACTCCCTTTCTTTTCTCTTCCTCGTATAATCTTTCAGACACATTTAATTTCTCTCACTCATTCACACACACCTTTTCTTTTCTTTCACATACAAACCTCCCTCTTTTTCTCACATACATATGTACACACGTAGTTAGTGTTGCACATACATATATACAGTGTTTCTGTCATTCACACACACATACACCTTTTCTCTTCCTCATACAAATCTCTTCCTCTCTCACACTCTCTCTCACACACACAAACACACACACACACCCCCTCTCTCTCTCTCGCTCACACACACACACACACACACACACACACACACACACTCCCCTCCTGACGTCGTTTCCTTCCAACATGGCGCAGGCAGGTGTCTGATGGCTGATCTGAGAGCTGTGTTCTCCCGCAGGCCCTTCAGCAGGACCCCCGAGCCCCTCCGCCCGAGACATGCACGAGGGCAAGAAGACCAAGAACATGTTCCTCACGCGCGCTCTGGAGAAGATCCTGGCCGACAAGGAGGTGAAGAAGGCGCATCACTCGCAACTGCGCAAAGCCTGCGAGGTGGCGCTGGGTGAGTGTCTGTCTTTCACCTCCTCCATCTCTCCATCCGAGCTCCCTCCACCTCCCTCTCCTCCCTCCAGACCCCTGCTTTCCACCAAACTCCTCTTTCTCTCCACCCAGCCCCTCAAACCCCCCAAACTGTCCTTTTTCTCGACTAACAGCCCTCGCTTCGGGTCGAGGAAGTGTCCTTTGTGCCTCTAAAGGTCTTTAATGTCATCCAAAGTCGAATTTACTCTTAAACGAGACGTTTATTTGTGTTTTTAGGTCTTTTTTGGGCTGTGTTTTGGGTCCTCCTATTGCTAGCTTTGTTGTTATGGGGGCAGTGGCTGCATAAAAATACAACATATACACCCTTCCTGTTGTTTTAAACCTGTTTTTTTTTTGGTTTCTAAAACACATCCTAAGAATTTATCAAAGCCTTCTGGATCTGTATATACATTAGTTGTCGTTTTTAAAACAAGAAATTGCCCGTTGTTGGAGAGTTAGCACGGATGGCTAGCTGTGGATTAGGGAATGTGAGTTTATACTGCAGATTAGAAAACGACAGCTTTGGCCACGCGGTTTTCTCGGCTCAGACATGCAGTAGAGTGGCCGGGAGCTCGATAAGGAAGTGCAGCAGGAGCTTTAACACCGTGTAATCCAGGACAGAGGAGCTTCAGGACGGGCTGAGCCCGTTTGGACACAGCCTCAGCCCTCAACGACACAAACGGATGGTTCTGAAATATAGAGGGGGCGTTCCATTCAGAAGCGGCTTGTTCCCTCCGCACTACCCCTTAGGAAAGTCCTCTCACTGCTAGTCGTGGCTACGCCCTAGTTTTTCTTCCACACAGCTCTACTTTCTGTCCCTTACTCCACTGAGAAGTGTTCCTATCTACTGCGCTACTCACTCTCCCTACTGTCTGCTTCAACTGCCTACTCCTAGTAGCTGGTGGCCTAATGGAGTGGGAGTTGCCCCTGTGATCAGAAGGTCTTGGGTTCAAATCCCAGGACAGTACTTTGCTCAGATGTACCTCAGTGGTGGCACTGGCAGTCCTCAAAAACTTTGCATGCATTGGGCGAGCATAAACAATTCTCCCTGCACCCTACCCCTTATGAGTTGCCTTTTCATTTTTTACGTCTTTGCAGTCAAAATAAAAAAGGACAGCAGACTTCAGTGTCCACAAACAATGGTGTTGACAAGTTCATGGTGAACTATAGACAATTTGAATAGGTTGTATCTGAAATTCAGATGACGAAACAGACCTGGTTTGTGCTGAATGAACGGTCAATTGTAAATGTAAATGATAATAGTAAATGATACTTGCAGCAGTTTTGTCTAATCCTGTGTCCATTCACTTGTTTGTCATTGTGACTGAAGATTCCAGTTTAGATGTTTGCATGCGATGCAATTGCAACAGATGTATGTCATGCGCTTGTCTTCCTAAAGAGCTTTGTTTGGTATGTATTTCACTGGATCAGCTCAAAGTGGTTCTTCCCATTTCTTGGTCCAGAATGTGGGAAAGTAGAAAGTTGGTGGGATCAGATGCACTGCTGGTGTGGCAGAATATAGCTTTGTCGTCCGAGGCCGACGCCAGAGTTTTCAAGTGGATTTTGGTTTGTTCGGTGCTTCTGTCTGTCTTGCCTTCATTCCTTTTTATCATGGACTTATTTTAAAAGTTAATTGTTTTTTACTTTTGGTCCATCTAGCCGTCCAGTAATGTTCAGTTCTTTCAGAGTTAAACGCCACCCTCCATGTACGTCACTGTGTTCAAATAAATGTGTAGAAAGAGCGGTTGAACTGTTTACATGCAAACATTTTTCTTTGGATGGATTTTTCTTTCTATTAGGCTCCATGGAAACACAGCCAGTGTGGTTTGTTAGCTCTCTTGAGCCTTCAAACGTGGTTTTGCATTGAATTGCAAAGCGTTCAGGGTGTCTATGCTAGAAATGCCAAGTCGTGCCAAAATGTAAACAAACTATGGATGAAGTTGGGTATCGTTTCAAGTGTATCAGTTCCAGCTGCGGTGCTTTTTGGTTCCATGAAGGTAATAAAAGGGCAAACAAATGTTTCCAAAATAAAAAAAATCCTTTATTGTGAACATTCAGAATGTCCCAATATTCTTAATTTTCAACATTTTGAGAGTGAAATCAAGAGTGTATCACGCTTTCCAAAAGTGGGGATGTTCTGGCATGGTGATGCCAAATTATAAGTACAATCACGACCTATTAATCTGACAAAAGTGGGGGGATGGAATCATGTTTCAGCAAAAGTGGGGGCGTAGAAACCCCTGGGTATTTTCTTATCAGTTCTAATCTGGAACGTTTCAGTTTCCAACCTTAACTATGGACCAGTTCATAACTCAAGATTTCAACTATAAATTGGGCGGGTGTGTCATCTTCACTGAAAATCGATTTTTCAAAATCAGGATATTTTAGCTGCAGTTTTTGGATGGCATTTAAATAAAATATCTCACAGCAATTGAAGCTATTATTATTATTGTTATTATTGTTATTATTATTATTATTAAGCTTCCAGCACTCTAGCTTTCCATAAAAATGTCTTTTGATGAAAGATGGTTGGCTTTCGCATTTTTGTCGAGTGCAACACAAGGTGTTGAAAATTAAATAAATTCAGAGTTGCAGTTGCTGCCAACACTTCTTGGAGGAAAAAAGCACTGTAAGTAATGTCAGGATTCCACCAGTTGGTCTCTTGAGTTCCCTTTTTCATTTGCCTGGTTTAGAACAGCACTACAAAATGAATACAAAGAGCTTTCTCCCTACGTAGGCTGTATGCGTTTGGAACGTACTGCCAGACTTTACTGTTATCCTGTCAGACTTGGCCAGACTTGGTTTCACGTTCAGGCAACACTGAGACTGCTAAGATCCTTGGCCTGTATTTTTTGGTGACTAACGATAACGTATCTCTCAAGTCGGGTTAATCATTGATATTCAGGTTTATTGTAATGAATAATAATCTGAGTAGACAGTCATCCCAGGTGGGTCCAGTTCCATCGTTGAGGACAGCTCCAGTACGGAAAAAGCTCATGTCGCTTCTTTGCCACATGCTGCTTTTGCCACCTTGCGTTCTCACAGCATGGCAAAGAATGAATGAAAGAGATAAGGCTACACTGCAGTGAACCAGGGCTGTATTAGTTATACACACAAACATGTAATATATAATATTTGTATAGTGCACAGTTCTTTTTATGCTGTTATATTTTATAGTTTTATAGGTTATGCTGGTTCTACTTTCTTCTTTCGTTCTATCCACTTTGCTGTTGTAACAATACAAATTTCCCACCCGTGAGACTAATAAAGGGTTATCTTATTTTATCTTCTATTTAATTTTTGGGCCCAGAGATGTAGTTCTGTTTTCCGATTCACACTGCTGGAGTCTTTTCTGGGATTTTCCACTGTGGCCAATCTGCATATTGTTGGTGAATCAGAGGTTTGACCTTTCTCCACTTTGGAAAATAGTCTTGTACTCTGTACCTTGGACTAGGAGGTGGGCGATATAATGATATATCTGTGCCTGGTGAGGGTTAACCAGGTTAACAGGTTAAGAGCCCCCGGTGACAGCAAAACTGCCTGTTACATGTTATTAACCTACATTTACATTCTTGCATCTTCTAGAGCAACTTATGTCTACATTGTATGATTTTGTTCTGTTCCCAGATGAAAGATGATAATGGTGAAACAATCATATTCACACACACCATTGTACATCTACACACCTTCACACACACCATCGTACATCTACACACCTTCACACACCATCACAGACCTATACACCTTCACACACTTGTGGGTGTCTTTTCCTTGTTGGATGGGGAAGAGAGTTGTTTTGTTGACCTTTATGGGCATTTTGGTTTTTTGTTTGGTGAAGTGCTGTTTTGTCAACCATGGGAGGGGATGTTTTTCCACTGCGGGGGTTTCAAATATTTATTTGGTCAGGGTGACAAAGATCGGCCACCACAAAGAAATGTTAGAAATGTTAGAATTTATTCTGATCTATTCCTTGAAACACAGTCCCAGCTGAGCTGCATCTGACGTGCAGTGAGGCCTGCAGATACAGGAGCCCTTCGTCTTATCATTCCTCTACGCCCTGATCTTCCCGAGGCCTTGTATAAATTTTATCGAACATGTAGACCTGCCTTCTTAGCTTAACTAAATATTAGCATTTCAGATTCAGGAATGGCACAAGTTAAGAAGTCATTGAGGAATGAGTCTCTTATGCCCCTATGAGGCTTAAAATGAATATTTTCTTACAGTTACATCTGTAAGTAAAGTGGCCCCTTATAGTCATGCGTGAACACACCACAGCACACGATGTGAAATTCTTTCTCTGCGTTTAACCCCTCACCAAGTGAAGCAGGGGGCTGCCACCAACGAGGCATAACATAGCAGTGTGTGGGTATGGTACCTTACCTTGCTCAAGGGAACATCAGTTGAGGCTAGCAGTGCTGGATTCGAACCCACAACCTTCTGGTTGCAGGGGCCACCAGCTGCCCCTTCTGTAAGAGGCCTCTGTTTCTGGCACAGGTCTAGATATCCCATTAGCATCATGAATTATGTCACCAAACATAGTGTTTTGATATATTTAGAAGCCACCACATAATGTCGCTTTCTATTTCCAGTGTACAGTAGAACTGAGTCTGTTTGGCTGGATGTGGTGAAGCATAGAGTGAAACATGTAAAAACTGATTCTGTATAGTTCTGCTGATGTTTATTAAATCTGGTAAAAAACTAAACATGGTCATGTTGTTCGAAGCTGTTTATAAGTGTTATGATATCGTTATTATGAGCAATGTTATATTTTTCTGTATTCTGTATTATTCTGTATGTGAATGCTCTCTGCACTCTTGGCTTTAGGGAAAGTAAGAAAAGTGGCATCATTTTAGTCCATCCAGGCAATATGATGATATTTATCTTTATTATGCTTAATTACATCACAATACGTCTGTGTGCTTTTCTGAGATTATGAGTACTTAAAGAATACTGACCAACTGCATGTTTCATTATAAACAGCACGATTACTGTAATTTGGGCTATTTTTGTCTGCTACTGTCTGTTCTTTGTTCTTTGTATCAATTATTTGTAAAGCAACCTTGATGTTGAGAAGGGCTCTATAAACATTAAAAATATTCATAATTAAGGCTGTTTATCTGTATTTTGTTCTGCACAGTGTGTGAAGTGTTCATTGTTTGTATTCATAGTTTTGATGGTATATTTTCAAATGTGGCACTGCTGGTCCTTTTTGTCCGTTCCAACAACTACTGATATCAGAAAAAGTAATTTTTTTGGCATATTGTGTATCATTAAGTCATATTTTTGCTGTATCTCCTGCCCCTGCTGCGTCATGACCTGACGTTTTCAGTACAAGGCTGATTCACTTGCCACAGTCCTTCAAAAGGCACTGAAGTGAAAATGCACTGAGTAAACTTTCAACTCGGCACTGGATTTTCAGTTCAATTGGACAAAACGTTCCTCTGCTTTCGTCGTCATAATAACAGAAAACCTTGAAATCAGAGGCAGTGTTTCTAAGAGGCTTTCAGGGAAGGCCAAATTAACATCTTTAAAAAATCACTTCTGTCTGTCTGTAATTAAACTTTGCATGTCCTATAGTGCTTATTTAACTTACTTATTTATCAAGTCAAGAATTTTTACAACTGACCTTGTCATAAAGTAGCTTTACAGAATCAGAGTCTGAGCACCTAATGAGGAAAAACTTCCTAAAGCTGGAGTCAGAAAAGTTGGGAGGAACAAAGACTCAAAAGTGGAACCTATTCACCTTTGGTCAACACCAGATAGTGAAAGAGATTTAAAAGAATAGCCCTGAGACAACTAAATTAGTAGGGTATTCCTTGAAATATAGTCCCAGTTGAGCTGCCTGTGAAGGGGGCAGTGAGGCCTGCAGATACAGTAGCTCCTCGTTTTTCTCTCTCCACAGCTCCCTGATCTTCTCCTTCACATGGCCAGGTGAACGTTTTATCAAGGATGAAGACCTAGTCTTGGCTAAACTTCGGTATGTCTGGCTTGCTGTTTAATATGCAGTTTGTCCCCCTTTGTAGCTATAACAGCTTCCACTTGTCTTGGAAGTCTTTCCACAAGATTTTGGAGTTTCTGTGGGATGTTGGACGGGAATATCACTGTGGGGGCGACGAAGAGGATATAAGAAGTTAGTTTTGGTTGGAAGCAACAGAGTTATGTTCCATTGCATCAGATTAACCACCAACATAATTAGGCAGTGATTGGAATGTCTAGTACATTTTCAGGGAAACTCTCACTCCAGGCCTGTCTGTCGAGGTTGGGGCTAAAATATTGCTAGAACCCTGTATGGGCATTTTTTTGGAACTTGAAATTGTGATATTGGTGTTTTTGTACTTCATTTTTACCTCATATATGGCCACAGATGAAGCCTTTGCTTGTAATATACCCCTTTCTGTTAAAGGTTTTGGCTTTATTCTCCAATCATAAACCACGCCCCTCCCGTTTCCAGCCTGTTATTACTGATTCATAAACGAACGATAAAATCGAATGTCCTGTTTCTTAGTTCTTAGAAGTTAAAGCTCTTCTGGACCCTGATTTTTTTTTTTTTGGTTCTCAGTGTGCACACTCAGACCTGAAAGGTTACTCAGATTAAGAGAAGTTCATAGTGATTAGCCTCTGTTTAGTGCTTGAACTGTTTGATAGTTCAAATGCTGCCTGCTAAAGGGGTATTTAATGATGAAGGTGCTCTACTTTCAGTGTAGATGTGGAGTGCATACATTACTAAGTTATATTGGGTTGAGCAGCTTTGGCCCCTGTGCTCAAAATAAGACCAGAGGCGGCAGTGAGTGTCTGCCAGGAAGCTTCAGAGACTCCCGTCTTTAGAATTTGCACACTTTTCATCCGTACCCCAAATATGATGGATCAGGACATGTTTGACAGAGAAAGTCAGAGAGGCAAGATTGTGTTGGTTTAGACAGATACTGAGGAGAGACCTTGAGTGTGTTGGCAGGAGGATGCTGAGAAGAGACTCTGAGTGTGTTGGGAGGAGGACGCTGAGGAGAGAATCTGAGTGTGTTGGGAGAAGGATGCTGAGGAGAGTCTGAGTGTGTTGGGAGAAGGATGCTGAGGAGAGTCTGAGTGT
>JBBPCX010069106.1:0-11626 GCA_037974365.1 Hydrocynus forskahlii
GTATACTTGCTATACTTATACTCAAGCATACTTAATAAAATGAACTTCAGGTATACTACTTTTGCTAAGGGTAGGCTCGTCATAAACTGTAGAAGAGAAAATAAAACCTGTCTCCAAATTACTTGCACTTGCACGGACACCATTCTAAGAAGTATTGGTATCGGTACTCAGTATCGGCAAGTACACAAATAAAAATACTCATACTCGTTTCGGTTTGTAAAAAAGTGGTATCGGTGCAACCCTAGTTCTTATACAAACAAACGTAAATACACATGAACTAAACACACAAACCAATAGAAACAAAAACTCACTTAAACACAGCTGTAACTAATAGACTTCAACTTCAGATCTATAACTTAGAAAAGGGCGGCCTCTAGCGGCTGCCGACCAGGGATGTTACATATGTTTTACTTTCTCATTCCGCTTTAACACTCTTTACATGTGGTAAGACTCAAGACAAAATATACTGTGAAAATATTTTTTATTCATATCACATTTGACAGAGATTATGGCTCCTAAAAAAATAATTTGGCTCCCAAATATTTTGTGTTTAGGAGCCAATGGCTCCTAAGGTTTTTTTTTTTTTGTCTAGAGCCCTGGAGTGCAATACCAACAGGGAGGGTCTCTGTGCTTACCGATTGTTTCAATCAATGATGGGAGAAGTGCAGAGTAGTGTTGTTTTCGCCGGGAAAAAAAAAAAAGACTAAATACCGTCGTCAACGAACATTTATCACGTTACAACGAGACGAGACGTAAAGTAAATGCTGGTCACGTGACCATAACTATAATGAAATATATCATGTAATATTGTTGACGAATAAGAACAAGACTAAATGTGTTTTACAAAATAAAAACTAAAATGTCTCTTCATTTTCAATGACTAAAACGAGACGAGACGTTATTTCCTGTACGACAGGGACGGGAGGAAAAAAGTATTGGGATGAGTGACTTTAGAGTTGAATGGCGTTTTGTCCCAATACTTTTGTCCATTGAGAGGCACAAATATAGCCAATATAGTGCCAAGGAAAGAGAAAACACACACACACACATTTTGATAAGCAGCCTTTCATCCATGCAAAAAAAGCTGATCCTAAATTGTTCTGATTTGGTTGTGTAGATTATATTTGTTCAGGAGTAAAAAAAAAAAATTCAGTTAAGTTCAGGCCAACACACTTTTACCAGTTTTACAAATGTGGGTTTTATGGCAATAGACACACACATTTTCATTTTATTTGCACTTTTTAGTGATGTGATGTTATTTTATTTATTTATTTTATGTAAATTTGTGTGTGTGTACTTCTAAGTTCTAACATGTTTGGTTGGCAAAATAAAAGTGTCTTCCATGTCTGGAATGGATGTACAGTATTCTTGAGTCTATAAGGTAACAATTATACAATAATAAGATAACCTTGTTTGAATTGTGAAATAGTTTTGACTGAAAGCAAATTCAGATTTTGTCTATTATACTACGTACTTATAATATATTGACTGGGTTAAACAGAATTGCATTACTAAAAAAAAGAGACTAAAATACAAGTTTCATTGACTAAAACTAGACTAAAATGCAATCAGTTTTCACTGACTAAAACTAGACGAAAATAGTCGTGGATAATTCTGACTAAAATAAGACTAAAATGCTCAGACTTTTAGTCGACTGAAACTTGACTAGACTAAAAAGACTATGGACGTGACTAAGACTAATAAAAACTAAAACGACAACTTGACTAGGCCGCCAAAAACAACTCTAGTGTGGAGTGAAAAACACATGCATTACTGGTGTAACACTCACGTTTACATTATAAATTATAAACTAGATGCATTTCTGCATGAAAATGCGAAGTGTGCCCATTACCCATGACGTCTCTGACTCTCTCAGACACAAATTTTTAAGGCTACCTGGCTAGCCACTATCTCTAACCAAATATATTCCAGAGGGGACTCGACCACAAAAATGTACTGTTTAAACAATCAATACTCTGTCCCTGATCTTCTGATCGTTAAGCTGGTACACACACTAAAGGGGATATTAATGAACATTTTGACATTGGAACGGTTCCAAAATTCCACATACGCTCAAATGAGAAGCAGCATAAAACTTAAGAACACTTAAGAACAGTAGTAGCTGCTGCAATTACACTAATAATACAGTAATATTATTTTGCCCCATTCAGTGGTGCCCTGTGATGTTAGAATATGTTTTAGGTAGTGCTGGGCAAGTTAATGCGTTAATATTATGTAAGTGCATTATTTAATTAACACACTTTTTAAAAATTACTCTTATTTTGAAAGTTTGTTTTTCTGTGTTCGACCGCTTCACCTCACTTTAACAGGGACACTCGTTACTGAACATACTGACTGCTTCTTCTGCTCCCTGTTAAAAGAAAAATATTTCAGCTGGTACCTGTTCAGAAAAAAAAAAAAAAGTAAACAGATTTATAATCGTTAACTTGCTGTTGCTCGGAAGGGGCCTGATTCACTGTTATGATCGTGGCTCTGGACCATGTGCGCCTGTGTTCCGATGATTTATTGTCAAAAAATGTGATCTTTAAGTTTATACAGTTTACAGTCAGTTTATAACACTGAATGATGATTAATAGACAAATAATATGCATAATCAGAGAAAAATATATTTTATTTAAAATATTTACTAATAAGCAGTGTACCGATTCATGCTGTCTTGTCGAAAAATGCTACCTTGAAGTTTATTCAGCTTATACAGTTAGTTTATAACATCGATAATGATAAGAAATAGGCATTACAGGGGACTGTAGGCATTACAGGTCAAAGATCCAGAGAACCACACAGGGAACCAACCTGAGCTCTGGGAGCGGGGCTGTTTGGGGGCTGTGTACTGGAACGACTCATTGCCCTGACTGGCTGCCTGGTCCAGACCAAACAAAGATGCCAGCTTTGCCCTGAAAGAAAGAAAGACAAAAAGACAGAAAGAAAGGAGAGTGTGTGTGAGAGAGAGAGAAATCCCTTAGTAAGTAAAGCCCCTTAAACAATATTTAATTCTGTTAGTATGAAACACAAAGAGTCACCCTCTCTCCAGTGGGTTTAGGGAGGATATAATTTATACCAGGACAAAAATACTGAAAACATTATTCATTTTTACCAGTAATTAAAGTATTTAACTCAATTTGGACCCTTTCTGGTTTATTCATTTCCCAAAGGTAATCTTGCATCAAAACCTACTAATATGTTTCCCCAATGTTCTTCTGCTACATTTACTCTAGTTTTTGTAATTGTGCTTTCTGTCTGTCTCGTTCTGGTTTAATTTTAAAAGAAAAAAAAAAGAATAAAATAACTAACAGCCAAATTTCTGCTAAATTCAGTATATGATTTCTATTCATTTGCTGAGTTAAAATGATTGGTTCTGTGGGCTTCAACAGCAAAAGCACAAATCTCTGGTATGCTTCTGAGAACTAAGCTGATCAGCATGCCTTCAGCAAATCTAAATTCTTCTAGTCTGCATCTTTCAGGTCTGAGTTCTCAGCACTGACTTTGTCTTCAAAGCTGAAATGAGTGAGCAGAACACAAAGACAACACACACCTGTTCGAGGGCATCTAGCCGAACTACTTTATGGTACACCAGTGGTGAGCAATACTGATACTTTTCCAAGGTTATTATCCAACATTGCGATAATTAAAATTGAGGCCATTTGGGGAAAGTGTTTAGGGAGTTCGCCCTGAGATCAAAAGGTTGTGGGTTCGAACTCCTGGACTGCTAGTGACACCACTGGGGAGCAATGTGTCCCCACACATTGCTCCCTGGGTACCTCTCATTGGTGACAGCCCACTGCTTCACTTGGTGAATGGTTAAATGCAGAGAAAGAATTTCACATTGTTCACAGTGTGTCCTGTGGTGTGTTCACGAGTGAAGCCACTTACTTTATATTATACAAATGATCATTCGCATACATTTACATTACTCTCCAAGCTTACAGGCAACATAATGCCACATTTTTAAAAAATTATTCAAATGCAAACAGGGCCCCCTTGTGGAGAATGTTCAGACTGCTGAACACGGCTTTATAAACACTCAGGACTCCTGAGCTGATTCACTGAGAACATCATTTAAATTATTTTTTTTAAATTGAGTATTCATGACAGTCCTAATGATAACAGCAACAATAGTCCACCCTTACTGTACGTACACACACACACACACACACACACACACAATCACTGACCCGTGTATCTCTCTCCACACATAGTCAGTATCTCTCAATGCTGCCATGCCACCTCATTTGGGTTTTTCCAACTTGGCTCAGTTCTGCGGTTCAAACACCTCTTCCACGAAACAGACCAGCTTAGCTTTGCCAAAGTACTTCAGTCAAATTAACTTTTCCCAGCAGAGCAGATCCCAGTCCAGTCGCTATAGTCCAAAGGTCCGTTGCTGGTCTAATCTCGGCCTTTTGCTCCTAGCATTGCCGTCGTTTTCCCCTCAAACTAAATGAGTCTAAGCACAGTCCACTCTGGCCTGGCATGCGTAATTCTGAGCATGTGAGTGGCATTAGCACACAACATATTCCCCACTGCCCAATCCTTTCCATCAGCTTCGCTTCCCAGGCCACTCACACACGCTCACACGTGTCCACGCACACACATGCATGCGCACACACGCACTGAACTCCAAATCATTTTAATCTTTACCCACACACAGGACATGACAGACGATAATAAAAGTTTGCCTGAGAAATGTATTGTTACATGATTTTGGTAAGCCTGGCCTGGACTATATATTAGCCTGTTTACTAGTTTACCACAAAACAACAAGACTGCTGACATCACTTGAGTAAAAATATTCAGTAAATGAAATTACAGGTCCAGTTTCTGGTTAAATCTATCTGGAAATGAAGGTGAAGGCACAAATAGTGCAGTGTTGCAGTCATTAAACAAAAGCAGACCAAAACAGTGGAAGAAATGGACACTAAGTTGAATGTGATTCAGCCTGCATTTCAGCTCACAGGGGATCAGCCTCCTAAACACACAAAACTGAACATGCTGTTGTTGTATTTACCAGAATGGACCTGCTGCACCATGTAAGCATGACCAGAAACGGAAAGCTTTGGTTGAGAAACTAGAGAATAGGAAACTAACTTAAGCCTCGTTCTAAGAGATATCGAGGTCTGCTTGCCTTAGCAGTATTGGTATAATTAAGGTCATGCTTCTTATAGCTCCAAGATAAATTTTGTTTCTCTCAGAAACTGTGCCACCTTAAAAGACATACTATGGACAAAAGTATTGTGACACTTGACCATTACACCAACAGGGACTTTAATGACATTGCATTCAAATACGTAGACTTTAATATGGAGTTGGTTTCCGCTTTCTGCTTCCACAAGATTCTGGAGTGTTTCTGTGGGAATTTGTGCCCATTCATTCTGTAGAGCCTTTATGAGGTCAGGCAGTGATGCTGGACGAGAAGGCCTAGGTTGCAATCTCCATTACAGTTAATCAAAAAGTTGTTCGATCGAGTTCATGTCAGGGCTCTGTGGGGTCTCCAACCCCAAACTCATCTAACCATGTGTTTATGGACCTTGCTTTGTGCATTGTGGCACAGTCATGCAATAGAAAAGGGTCTTCCCCAACCTGTGTCCACAAAGTTGGAAGCATAGCGTTGTCCAGAATTCCCTGGTATGCTGAAGCATTAAGATTCCCCTTCACTGGAAGTAAGCCCAAACCCTGAAAAACAGGCGTGTCCCAATACTTTTGTCCATATAGTGAACAGCCACTGTGCCAAAAGCCCATCTGTGTTACGGATTTGACAAGAGGTTAGTGTCTATCTTTGTTCGAAACGGTTTGCAAGGGTGGCTCGTTCTTATAAACGTGGCTATTAATACAAGTGGAGATTGTGAAGATACTCAGAAAAGTGATAAAGATTTTCCAGCAGTGTGGCATTAACTTTAGCCCAAACAAGCTAATGGTGCTTTCTAAAGAAACTCACCCTCCAGAAGGAGACAAGAAATCTCCGTCTTCATCTTCAGCAGCAAACATGTCCCCGACTCGGTGTAGCCCAAACTACGAGATTAAACGGTCGTGTAGATGGAACCTAAGCTAAAACACAATCAGGTTTTTTTTACAGAATTATTGCCAGGTCATTGCAAGCTAACCTAGCTTCCCTTTTGCTTCCCTGTCCTGCTTGTATCAGCTGACTGGTCACCTGATACTGGCGTAGGTGTGTTTATGTGTCTCTCTCTTTTATTTTCACCTCTGAATTTTAAGAGCTTTCCAAGGCTTGTATGTTTATTGATTTCGGTTGGTTAAATACATGCTGTTTTATATCTTAATTTTGCAACTTAAATGAGAGACGTGTGATGCTTCTTTTTAGCTTGGCGGCTAACGTTGCTAAGCAACAGTAAACAGTGTAAGCTCGTTAGCTATAAACATAGCTTTAGCTAGCATAGTTTAAGTTAACTGCTAATGTTAGTCTATTTAGACGAATTTGTCTAACTTGTTTTGTCCTGTTAGAAGTTATGTAGGCATCCTTATTTTACCTTTTTAATGTTTATTAAGTGTTAGCTCCATGTCATTTTTAGCTTATGTACCACTAGACTAGCTAGGGTGAGCTGTTTATGGTAGTGGGTAGCCAACATAGTGCGTCATAGTATCAAATGGTATTTCTTATTTTTGTAAAAATATAGTGCACTGAGAAATTCTCTCTGAACGTCTGGTTCCATTCCTCACCACTGGGAAAAATTTTGACTCAGTTTCTTTAGAATGGCACTCAGCCACTCTGAATGACTTTGTTTACATCCTAACTATGTATTTATGCAGAGACTGAAAAATCAGTGCGATTCCTCATTCACTGGTGTCCTGTATTAAAGAATTAGATAGTTTTAATGTTATAAGCATCCATCCAACAAGGTCCAATGCATTCAAGATTGAGCTTTAACATACACACTCATGAAACAGTGATGACCTAGTATGTTCAGATGATATAGTATGTGTTACAATATGTATTATTCCTGCTGTTTCAGAGAGGAATATGTTTGAGCACTGTGACTCTGAGGTGAAACCTGTCCAGCATGGGGGCCTTGGAAATGACTTGATGGACGAAGCACACTGCCTGTCAGCCCTGTGCTCTCATACCTGTTGCTGGGAGACAGAGCAGCGTATTGCTAAATGCATTCATGGCAGGGCAGTCAGAAAACCCACTAAACACTGCACTCCTTTCCAGGGTATGTTTACAGTCACAAGGATGCACTAAGGTTTTTTAAAATATACATATATTAGAATAAAAATGAATTTCCATGGCTCGCTCCTAGAAATTAATAAGCTCTCTCTGATGATGGCCTATACTGAAACATGTTACAGTGACTTTTTCACCTTTTGTGTACAACCATTACACACTATATAGACAAAAGTACTGGGACACACCTGTCTTTCAGTTTTCTATTCCAGCATGACTCTCCATAAAGGCATGGCTGGATGTGTTTGGTGTGGAAGAACTTAACTGGCCCACACCTTTGGGATGAACTGGAACGTAGAATGCAATCCAGGCCTTCTCGTCCAACATCACTGCCTGACCTCATAAATGCTCTACAGAACGAATGGGCACAAATTCCCACAGAAACACTCCAAAATCTTGTGGAAACCCTTGTAAGAAGAGTGGAAGCTGTTATAGCTGCATAAGGGGAGCCAGCTCCATATTAAAGTCTATGTATTTGAATGTAATGTCATTAAAGTACCTGTCAGTGTAATGGTCAGGCATCCCAATAGTTTTATCCAAATAGAGTATAAATAAAATACATTTCTCCTCACATTTCTAAAATACATTTTAGTCATAGCCATTTCCGCTCATTATAAGTCTCCCTTATTACACAGTGCTACCAAGCTGGGAAGATGACGGTTATCCCTGCTTCTAAAATAACAATGTTGGACAGCTCAACATGCTTGGAGGAGAACACTAACAGACACTTTTTTTATGTCCACAGTCGCTCACATTTGCTAGCATCACCTTAGGTGACTGAGCAAAGAGATTTTCATCCAGAGAAAGGCCTGTTATTCTCTCTTGGAGCCTCTCCCCTAGACGCCTGTGGCATTGCTTGTGATTGAACCCAGAACCTTCTGACAACAGGCCCCTTGGGAGCTCCCCATAAACTTGCATTTTTAGGAATGGAACAAAGATCCAGACACTATTTGCCTGTTCTGTATGGTTGTTTCGTTCTATCATTGTTACTGCACTACACACTGAACTGTCAGTTGCAGGGATTACTGATTAGATCTTTTTCTTACTAAGGGTCTTGATATTCACTTTATTAATTTATTCATTCCATGCCATATGTACAGAGAGTTTACTGTCTCTGAATGCGGTCAATGCTTCTGAGTGGACTGGCAGGTGTTCTGAAGGGAAACAGCTGTTTAAGTCTACCAGCTCAGACGGCTTAGAGTCTAAAGCATCACTGCACTGCATTCCCTCCTTTCCAGTGCTTCCACTGAAAAATAGCACACGGGACTTCAAAAGGTGAGCTATGTACGGCATATGAGATAATGACTTTAATGCAGTGGGTGCCAGTTGACATTTCATACAGTGTGATCATAATATGTAATAATAATAACAAAGAATCTACAGAATTATTCCTTTAAATGAAGTGCTTCAATTGAAAACATCTAAGTTTTGTAGTTGGGTAACTGCTGTTATTGGAATCAGCCCATACTCAAGGTTACTGTATTTCAATATTGTAAAAAAGAAATGGTGGTATCCATGTAATTTCTAGTTCTGAACTGAAGTTGCCAGAGATTGCATAATTTAGCAGTGACATGGCAAAATGATCACTGATCACTGCTTTTCTGTTAACTGACTCCTTTTCCATGCAGTGCAGATCCAGCATCCCCAGGAATCAGCTTAACACTTAAAACATCACAAAGCAAAGGCATTAAAGAAAAAGCAGTAAAAGTAAGTCAAACTCATCTAACCTAATGGTTAATATATTATGGCATTTGCATAGACACTGCTGTATTTAGAATATTTCATGAATATGTGTATTTTTAAGGTCTTGCAGTGGTTCTTTGTGTGTGTGTGTGTGTATGTGTGTGTGTGTGTGTGTGTGTGTTTTAATAGTTAAATATAGTTCAGATCAGCCCTCTGATTGACTTTGAATCATCGTGGGGATCAAGCTCTCTGGTCTTGTGGGTCCCAAACCCACATTACAAACCTTCTGCCCATAAAAGGTATTGAGCCTGAACTGAATCTTGAATTTTGAATCTTGAGCCAAAAAAGAGCTGCTTTTCCATTTTGCTTGGTCCATTAAGCCCCACAGTAGAATAAACAGCAATAGATTTGCTTGGTTCATTCAGTTCACACATTACAAAGAAAATGTGTTCATTTCCAAAAGCTAATAAAGTTAATAAGCAGTTACATAACACAGGTAAATACTTCACAAACTGTTGAGAAGTTCATAGAGCATTGGCAAAAATACCATTCAAGGTAAAGAGACATTGCAGTAAGCAACTCAACACACATTTAGAGTGTCTAATTACCTTTACCACTGTGTTTCAACAGTGACACTATTTCTAGCCTTCCAGTCTTTGTTGTTTGAAATCTATATAGTCTGGATTATCAAATGCATCACATTTCAGATCAGTTGTTTAATCTGCTGTAAACTGTTACATAGCAATCGCTACAGTTTCTCATTAGGCTGAATGGAATTTTTGTGCTCAACTTAGCATTTGCCTTGTTTTTAAGTCAGTTTATGGTAAACCATGCTACTCCGTGGAAACAGCAGAGTTCAGTGATTTTGTATTATGTTCATAAGTTAAGTGTTTCAAGTGCTCACATTTCTCCAATGCTAGGTCAGAATCTCCAAAGTATACAGTGAAGGAGTTGATCTTCCTTCCAGTATGTCCAGAACAGAAGGTTTCTAAAGTGGTGAGTAAAGGGAGAACTGTTAAATATGTCACTGCACAGATTGTACGGATGTAATCATGACACTGAATATAATCATGGAATATTTTAATGGTTCAGTATTGATTAAGTCTGAATCAGTTCCAATCTTTTGTTAAAGCTATAGGGTATACTCATCAGGGTGTATTTACCCTGCTTATACCAAAGAAAACAACAGTGCATACCAAAGAAAACATGTTTGCATGAATTACAGTACTATACAGGGGTAACATCGGTATTTTAATTTCTAGCACTGTGGGAGACAGCAGTTCAGTGTACACTGTACAGTATGTATACGGGTTTACCTTTATATTTTTTAAGGGTAATGTATTAAACTGAGTTTTAAATGAAATTAAAGTGTTTTGGGAGCATATTTGGGGGCATATTTAGGGTTTAGACTATAAAAATGTGGGCATTTTTAGGCTTTTTTTTACCACATCACAATACGGGGTTCTTAAAAATTTCCGGGGGTCTACTGTATATATATATATATATATATACATACATATAGTTATGTATATATATATATAGACAGTTACGTTCCAAGAACACCCACGTACGTGGAAAACCGCGATGCTGTGATGTGGTAGTATGAACCCTAAATATGCCTGCAAATATGTTCCCAAAACACTTTAATTTCATTTTAAACTCAGCATAATACGTTACCCTTAAATAAAATGTAAAGGTAAACCTGTATACAGTTGATATAAAAAGTGTACACAACCCTGCAAAAATACCAGGTTTTTATGCTGTTAAAAATGAGTCCACAAAAAATAATTTCAATACATTTCCCATCTTTTATGTGATCTATAACCTGTACAATTCAATTGAAAAACAAGCAAATTTGGTAGGGAAAAAAATATAAAACATAAAAAAACATACAATAAGCTGGCTGCATAAGTGTGCACACCCTTAAACTAAGATTTTGTTGAAGCACCTTTTGATTTAATTACAGCATTCAGTATTCTTGGGTACACACCTGACATCAATTAAAATGACTCTGATTAACCCCCAAAAAGTTAAGCTGTCCAAGTAGGATTTCCCTGACATTTACTCAGTTGCCTAGTACAACAAAAGCCATGTTTCGCAGAGAGCTTACCCAGACAGAGTATGTATAGATTGTACTGTAATTCATGCATGGATGTTTTCTTTGGTATAAGCAGGTAAATAAAGTAAGAAATTAATTTCATTTACAGTAATAAAAATACGAAAAACAGGAGAACACTCGAGACGCTCCACGGGGGAAATTCTGGACTGCAGCTGCATCAAAGGGCAGCAGCCATTCAGCAGTAAGGAGAAATAAACAGCGTTCTCGGATTGGCTACTTTCAAACCTCCCGCCTCTGAGTACAGCGATATTTCACCATCCCAAGACGTACTTAGTTTGTGTTCTCTGGACAGTACCAAAACATTTATAGTTATTTTTTATATGGAAATGTAGCCAAATTTATGCTAATATTTATGTTACAAAATTAGTAAAATATATTTTTCTTAATAATTTAACACTAAAATGCATGAAAAATTATATATTGCCACGAAAAAAGCTGTGATGTCTGGGCCTCGTCCACCACATCCCCTCTTCCTCGTGTTGCTTTATGTTTGGGCGCGGTGCTTAGCAACCCAGCACGAGGACAAGGGGGCGTGGCGGACCAGGCCTGGGCATCACAAAAGCAAAAAAAATGCAGAGGAGATCTGCAGTTTCCACGTTGGTGCGGGGGTGTAAATTAGGACCGAAACG
>JBBPCX010069107.1:0-11624 GCA_037974365.1 Hydrocynus forskahlii
GGGGTACTGTCACATGCATTAGTCACGTGACGCGCAAAGTCATAGGAAATGAGCGCCTCACATAGTATATAAACAGGATGTGGGACTTCCTAAGGTGCTCATTCATTGAGTTAGAACCGTCGCCTTGACTCCTCGCACCTTCACTCACGTGAGTACTACCTCTGTTATCTAGTGCATGATTGCAGAGTCTCAGTAGTTCTGATCCCTCTCTCCTCTCCTCTCCTCGGTGACACTTGTTACATAATGAGTAAATAAACACACACACACACACACACACACTCATGCCTTACAGCTAGTTGGGACACCCTTTTAGTCAATAATTATGACCCTCGCAGCCAGTTAACAATCTTAATTTAGCATATTTCTTAATGATAAAATAGATTTTCAATAATGTTGTCTGGAGATGGTGAAGGTCTTTTCAAAAGCATGACCTATCATGTCTTTAATTAGTTCTGACCTGATTTTCGTGCTTTGGGACATTGTTTTATTTTAATATTCCTTCTCGTCTTCAGTATTTTCACAAACCAATTGCTTTCACACAAGTGTTTCTGTTATTGAAAAGCTTTTTTCTGTTTTCATGTTTGGTGACTTAAGTCAAAGAGCACAATCACACAAGAGCACAATCAGTCAACAGCATGTCATTCCAAAATGCTTTATCCAAATGTCTTGTTGAACACTTCAGATGCTGAATGTTGTGATAAAATAACAGTTGTGATTACATTCTGATGGCCCTTGCATGATGCACTGCACAGATTTTTCTTATCTTCCATAATTTGTTTTGATTTAGCCAGTTCTCCTTACCTTTTATTTCTTACTGATGTTTCAGTGCAAATTACAAGTAGGAAGTCTAAAGACATCTTTTATAATCCTCTCTTTCTTTGGGAGCATCACTTCTCTTTAGTTTCAGCTCCTCAGTCAACCACTCAGATTAGTCCATAGCTGGCATGTACGCACAACACCTTTGAAGTTTAGAAGGGTCACGTAGATTATTACACTCTGGAATTCATGACATGGATTAAGGCCTAACAAGTAAGATAAACTCTGAAACATGAAGAGAAACATGACGTATGAAAAAAAATACGAAAATATGAAAATCTTCTTTCCACAAATCAAAAAAAAAAAATCTCCTTTTCTGCTTACTACTTACGAACTGAAAGTTTACAATATGCACGTTCTGAGTGTCTCTGCTTGTTTCAATAAGATGTGAGAAACTTTTGTTAATGCTATTGATAATGGTGACTAAGGATTAAAAGTTTTTTTACTAAACTGAAGTCCCTTCTTGAAGTCATAATGATTAGATTAAAGCAGCACTTTACTGACTTATGCAGAGATGCTGATTTACTAACAGCTTGTCTAGACAGGAACATTTCCAAGAACACTATGAACAGAAATCACAAACATACACACGCATACACACCCATACTCACATGCATGGACAAACAGACACACACAAATGCACACAAACACACACACACACACACAAAAACACACACACAAACACACACACACATAGAACATCATAAGCCGAGTGATGAATGAGGTGATGGTAGCAGTTGCCTGCTCAGTTGGCTCTTAGAAGCATTTAGCCTTTGAAGCGTAAATACACACACACACACACACGCAGGCACACACAGATACACACGCATACGGACACACACATACACACACAGAACACACACACCTACAGATGTCATTTCTCCATCACTTCATCAATCAAACCTGTCCACCAGCCCTATTCAGGACAAGCACACAGGCACCATAACAAACACACACAGCCCTGTCAAACACGCAAGCTATGCTAACAAAATCTTAAATAGACTTGCTTATGTGGTTTCTGACACTGTTCAACATACCATTGTCTATAAATGTAGATAAAAGTTTAGTATAATATAGTATAAAAATGCATAGTATAAAATTGTTAGAAATTAGAATTATAAATGATCTTTGAATGCGATTGATTCCCTGTATACATTGTCATGGGCCAATTCGGTAATAGCGCTAGTAATTCAGTAATTGAAGCTCAGCTTGGTCTGCGCATCGCCTTCACTGCTGCTTTTCATGATAAAAGCTGGCAAACTAATGATTAAAACAATTCGGAAAACTAAAACACCACTGTCATACACAAACTAAATAGATAACCTTGATAGGGATCATTCTAATTCTGTTACACCCTTAGCAGATACAAGACTCATAAAAGCTGTATTTGAAAACACATGGCACAACCAGATATTAATGTTTGTTGCTACCTATTGGATTGATTTTTAAAATACTTGAAAAAAAAATGTATGGTCCATTTAAAACTTTATATGTGGTCCATTTAAAACTTAATATTACGAATACAAATATTCCAGCCCTGGATTACAGGGTGTCATGCAGTATTGGAAAACCACATAAACAAGTTTCTGTTTCAGATTACTTAGGAAGTTGAGTGTGTGATGATTCAGGCATGCAGATTATTCTGTGCTAACTGGTGGCTTATAGGCTTCCATTGCTTATTAGCTCTATTAGCCTAATAGGTTTTGTATTGCCAATGTAAAGCCTTTTCTTTTATCTAAATGCCTGGAAACAGGTTTTATGAACAAAAGTGAGTGATGTTTGACGAGAAGTCCTGACTCACAATCTCTGTGCCATTTCATCCCAATGGTGTTGGATGGGGTTGAGGTCGGGGCTCTGTGCAGGTCAGTCAAGTTCTTCCACACCGAACTCATCCAACCATGTATTTATGGAGCTTTGTGTACTGGGGTACAGTCATGCTGGAATAGAAAAGGTTCTTCCCCAAACTGTGTCCACAAAGTTGGAAGCATGGCGCTGTCCAAAAAGTCTTGGTCTGCTCAAACATTAAGATTAAGCCCTTCACTGGAAGTAAGGGTCCTAACTCTGAAAAACAGATGTGTCCCAATACCTTTGTCCATAACGTGTAATTTTTTTTTTTTTTTTTATTTGTTTGACATAGATTACATTAAGTCAAGGACATTCATTAATGACCCTTTCACCCATGCTTACCAAAGGTTCCAATCATTATTGAGATGGTTGTACATCAGTGCTTTAACCTTCAGTGGTATACAATGGTAGGTGAATCTAGTATAAGGAGCCTTGCCCAAACATAAGCCTGAGTGCATCCTATATTAATGAACGCTCTACTGGCGGTCTTTCAGATGCAGCATCAGCCTCTCAGAAAGCACCATCTGGAGGACAACAACTCACTTCGAAATGCTCTAAGAACTTTAATAAAGCTTATTTATAATTATAATGTGTGTACTATTTCTAAAATTCATTCAATTTCTAAGCCTAAATTGTTGATCTGCTTTATTGTATTGTATTTTCTCCCACATCTGGTGTAGTAGCAACCCAGTCAGTGAAATGAGTGTGTCTAGTTTAAAACAACAGAGTGCCCTCAATGTGACAGACTGAGGTTAGGTCTAAAAATAGTGACCTTGTCCTTAAAATTATCTGCTGTAAAGTAATCACAGTGAAGTCTTTAAGTGACAGCCTTATTCAACTATTTTAAGCCACTTTAACCTCTTGGTCCAACAGTGCAAACAAGTGTCAAACACTGAGTGTGAGTAGTAGGTGTTGGTATTTTAAAGAGACAGTATGGTTTACACAGTGAAAGAAGACTACCACATCATTATCTAAAATGTGCTTGGACACTTTCCAGCAAAGAGAAAGCAACCCAAGGTCATAGTAGGTATATAAGGAGTACAGCATTTGATAAGACACACATATTTTTAGGTTTGACATAGGGTCCAGATTCATTTCCATTTGACCTTTCATATGTAAAACATTTATTAATACTACACATCTAAATAAAAAAAATCAAAAGAAGAAATAAGTGACTTCTTAACATGGATGTGTGCATAGCCTACAGTGGGTGAAAAATATCCAACACATTGCAATAACTGTTTAACACATTTCCACCGATGCATCGTTTGTGAACACACTGTACACATATCAACCTTGAACACATATAAAAAATAAAAAATAAATGAAAAATATTAAAAAGCCAGTTAAAATATCCCAAAGAACATAACCAAAATAACAGCTGTAACAACTACCCAATACATCGAAAATATTCATTTAATAGCCCTCATTGGCCATTACAGCTTCCAGTCTTTTAGCATTTGTCGATACCAGCATAGGGAATTATTCCTCGCATTCATGTCAATTATGTTTCTGAAAATTCTATACTGAACCTCATTTTCATTTCTTGCATTGAATTTTTGACAAAGCTTGATCCTCCTTTTATGCTATTGTTCCCTTAGCTATATGTTTTTTTAGTCATTGTCCTGTTGGAAAGTTCTTTCCTTTGGAAACTTCAGGGTTCTAGCAGATGATTGCAGAATCAGAATGGTATTTTTCGGTACATATATAGAGTTCTTCTTCCTCCATACATAGTTAACTGTATTTTAACCAAAAAGCTCTTGGTCTCGTCTGACCAGAAAGATGTAGTGAGAAAGAGTTCCAGAAAGATGTAGCCTTCATTAGGTGATCATGACTGAACTTCACCTAAGTTTGAACATGTCTATTCTTCAAAAAAGAAGATGTCTGAGAGTGACAGAGCACTCATCTCCAAATAGCATCTTAATTTTTTACCCAAGTATCTCAGATATTTGCTGCAGGTGTTATTGTTGCTGATTGTAAATGACTTTTTTCAGTGTTATAGTTTTTCACTTTTTTCACTGTTTCACAGTTGTTCTTTTAATAGTGTGTAGAACATGTTACACCTTTAGGTTCAAGGTATACCTGCTGTTGAGCAGTGAATAGATGTGCAACACAGCGGATATGGTTCTCTCTGGTGTAAGTTGCTTTGGATAACAGAGTCTACCAAATCAATGTAATGTAATGTATTGTAATTTTAACAAAAGAAACCAAAACAAAATAGTTCAGTCAAAGCCAGTGATGTCACTTTTGTAAGACTTTTAGTACAGTGTACCAGTACTCAGAAAGCATGGAGTCATTAACTTTATTAAAGGTCCCACATCATGGAGAACTGTTGTATTTTACTTTGGTGTAGTATGTAAAGTTTCCAATCCACAAAATGAAACCTTTTTTTAGCCTGTTTTGTATTCATTCTTATTTAATGGATTGGTTGAATGCTGCAGTTTATCTCTGACCATGCGTTTCAACCTGAACTGCTTTCATGAGTAAGGCAAATTACAGTGTAGCCAATCACAACAGTAACACACCAGCTGATAATGGAGAACTGTGTGGGTGTTCAAGTTCTGCTAAGGACTTGCACTCCCAACGCACACCATCTGTCTTTGGAGACTACCAGCATAGTTGGAAGCAAAACTCCTTCCAGCATTTAAACATCACTAATGACTGGCGTACTCAATGTTGGACCTGCCCAACAACTATTCCAGAGGCCTCATCCCGAGTCAGTCACTACGGAACTGAGTAGGGAACAAATATCCTATTATTATTCATCTATGCCACCTAGTTGTGCCAAGAAGTAATAGTTTGTTTAATTCCAAGAGAACAAAACAAAGAAAAAGCTTGTTTAATTCTAAGGAAATGGTCACATAAAATGAAGTGGTACTGTATACTACACAAACGTTGTGAGTGAATAATGGAAGAAAAAAGAAGTACAAGACAAATTGATGATAGCTTCGCTGTTGCACAAATTCCAAGCAGTGAGCAACAGGCATAAGCCTGCTGAATATTAAACTGCAAATGAGTGTCAGGTAGAAAGGCAGGCACAGCATTTAAAGGAAAAGAGGATGCTGTATTTATTACTCGCTTAACGTCAGAAAGAGAAAAAAAAATAAGCGAATGAAGTGGACAGATGATGGAAAGATGTGAGGAGCAGGCCTGTGAGATTGTGTGCAGTAAACCATGCCTGATTGCACCCCCCCACCCCCACACCCCTAGACCCTAGACTCATGTTACTTTAGCCTGCGATTATCATTAATACATCAGATTCGGCTTTAGTTGTCTTTGATACAGATACAAGTGTACAATCAAACTGCTCAATTACCAGCAACACTATGGCAAAAAATGCCATGCTCTGTTTTCCAGCCCTGTAAATAAATGCTCTGAACAAGAATAATGATATTTTACTGTACAGAGATATTTAATTGTTTTATTCCACCACCTCTAATGCTTGATTCCTACATATCCCAGAGGTTTCTGCACTTTCAGTTGATAGGGCTGTGGCTGATGTTAGAATTTGACATTCAGCTGGTGACAAAAACAGCATTCCTCTTTACTTTTAAATGCCATCCCCACTGACATTCATTCAAATTTTAATATTCAGAATGGAGTTTGTACTCAACGAATGGTTATGGCCAATCCTACAAATCTTACAAAGCTGCTTCTAAAATAACTCATTATTGGTTCTAATAAATATTTGCGTTTGTTCAAAACACTTCAAACCTGAAGATTTCAAGGATTTCTGAACCAGTTGTATTTCAATGGACACTCAACAGAAACTGAAAATCTGTGTCAAGGTAGACTGTCTGTAATAATTGGGCAAACACTGTGGATGCAGTTAAAACATTTAAGTCTGATCAATCAAACCACTTCGGGAGGTGGCCTGAGATGCATTTTAGCCTTTTATAGCAGCATGAATGCATCCATCTCTCCAAGACACAAATGACCACCAAAACCTCTTCCAGTACTGTGATGCCCTGCTTGCAGACTTTTGATACATAATGTAGCCATCACCGTATCCCTGGAAACACAACTATTTGTAGGGCTGTTCAATTCCAGTCATTTTGGACTCAACTCGAAAAGCGAATACATATAGAATATATCAAATATAATGCAAAATTATATTTGATATATCACATTTGAGCTCAAGAAAATGTGGGGAACTAAATCTAGCAGAATTAACATAGCAGACTAATTAACATAGCAGAATAATGGCCTGCTAAATTGTACCTAATTCTCTTTTGTCAACTAATTTTCTGTCCACATTTGTTGATTCTGATTCTGTTTGTAGTAAAATACAGCTGGACTATTGATGTGTGTTGTCTCACACTCGGAATTTAAAATCACTGAGTGGAATTGATTCCAAATCTCTGTAACAGCTAGTTGTTTGCAATATGAGGAGTCCAGTGGTTTATTTTCAAATATGGGTATGTAGACAGTAAAGTCTTTTGGTTATGGTGAGAAGCAACACTGTCAGAAAGAGCTGGACCGTCATCAGAAGGCTGTCACTGATTAGTCAAGAGCCTGGCTTTGATCGACCCGATCTCAAATCTATGTAAAAAATAATGTCTCTAACATCAGGCCTCATACTCTTCATTTCATTGCTTTGTGAGGTAGCTTTGTAGACAATGCTCTAAACAGTTCTTGGTGAGATTCTCTAGAATGGAGCTTTACACATCAGACCATTCTGAATGACTGTTTACATCTTAACACCTGAGATATTTTGAAGTTGCCCATATTAGCAACTGTTGCATCCTTAGCAAATTTGTATCACAGAACCTTCTGCTGAATTACATTTACAGCATTTGGAAGACACTCTTTCCCAGAGCAATGTGCACAGGGGCTTTGTAGTCTACAGGTAAACAAAACTCTTGCAATAGCAGACCTAGACTTACATTGAGAGCTCCTAGTAAGCTGAAATTCTACCAGAGATTTTTGAAGTATGTGTCAGTTACATTTTTACCACTCAGATTGTGTCTATAGAATGGCAGTGGACCTGGGGATCAAACCCGTGTCGCTGGCAGGGGGTCCATTAACAGCAGAAGACTAAGGCATCAAACCAGTCTCATTAAGGTCTCTGGCAGCGAGCAAACTGTTTAAGCGACCAGAATGACTCAAAAGAGGGAGACGAAGACTAGAAAAATAAAAATAAAAGGCAGAACGTTTTTTCTTTTACTCTTGAATACAAGCAAAATCATTCTACTTTTCAACTGTTGTTATACAGTTAAAACTTCAAACTGGCATTTCACTAAATTGCAGCCCTGGAAATCTTCTCTATCTCCTCATTCGGGATTGCAGAACAACAAAATAAACAATGCAAAGTAATCATGGGATATATTGACAGAAGGGGACAGTAGAGAAAATGAAGGCATTTGCCCCTTTGTGGGTTCACAGTGTCCAAGGGCTATATGTGTACTCTGTCCTTCTGTCACAGGCCATCTGCTAGGGTCGTACAGAACACACACACACATACTGGACATATAATAAATGCATAAACAGATTTGAAAAGTCACCCTTAGGGTCATTCTGACGATAGTATAAACTTGATGATGGTATGTACTCAAAAATGTAATGTATGGTACAGTAAAATCGATTCACTTACCTTTAGGCCACTGTCAGCCATTAGCAAATGCTAAATCTACACAAATATAGAACAAAACATTGAAATCACTTGCTAGGATGCTCACCTACTGAAGTTAATCCACTCACAAATTTATGAAGCTGAAGTTCGCCTTATGAAAATTTATACTAACCAATATTATCTTAAAAGCTGCAGTTACATAATAAGAATGATATTATAAGAAAGTGGCGACTAAGAAGCTAACTAGTACCCCATGCTGCAAGGCGGATCAGCTGACAAAAGGATAAATTCAGATACACACCACACACACTGGTTAGTTTTTATTTAAACACTTATTTATTTGTATGATAATCTGACAGTCTTTTGTGGTATAAATGTACGAAACGCAAAAACCACGAGGATGCTAACAGGCTGGATTATGCTAGTTGGTTGGTTCATTTGCTAAAATGTACAAAATAAACTACACAGGTTGAGCTCAGCCAATATGAATACTGTGTTACTGATAACAGTTTATAATAATAGTAGCAGCTGATATAATGTCATTTGCTGGACGTTTTGGTTAATTATGGGCTTTACTAACTGATGATTGTCAGTTCAGAACTGTCACACTTCTTAAAATCAAACAGTAGAAAGGGCCACGGAAAACCAAATTTCCTTCGCTTTATTAAAACGATAGCCAGTAATGCAGTTTATATAAATACAGCTTCAAAACACCCCTTTCCCATTCATATGGTCAATATATATGGGAACCGCAGAAACAGCCCCGCCGTTCACAATATGATCATAAGAAATGTTTGCCTGTCCCACCTTTTGAATCAAGTACAAAACAGGACATCCAATCAGAGTTCATTTACACATATCAGGCTTAAAGAAACAGGTCTACTTTTGGTGCATAAAATCCTAAACATATAGAATATGGGCCTTTTAAAATAGTATTTGCAGCGCCAGGGGGCAGTTTCTCAGAATTATTAAAGGATATGTTGATTTCTGTTATTTGGCTCTTATTTTTCAGGTGTTAAGGAAAGTGACCCCCTATAGTTACGCATGAACACTACGCACCATAGCACAGTGCGAACAGTGTGAAATTCTTTCCCTGTGTTTAACCCATTGACCAAGTGAAGCAGTGGACAGCCACCGGAACAGCGCCTGGGGAGCAGTACGTAGGGACGGTACCTTGCTTAAGGGAACCTCTGTGGTGCCACTGGCAGTCCTGGGATTTGAACCCACAAACTTCTGACCATATGGGGCAACTCCCTAACCACCAGGCCACCAGCTGCCCCAAAGAATTGTGTCCAGAATGAGACTTGAACTCCTGATCTTTCAGTCCTCAAACCACTGATTTACATGCTGAGCCACTGTAATCACCTAACAGAGTCTTATAAATGTTAAAGTGTGACATTTCTAGTTTCTTTTCAAAATAATATAATAATATAATATAATGACTACACTTTATTATTAGTGCGTTGTTAGCAGCTTTTCACATATATCTACAAAACTAGCTTTAATTTGGGCAGATGATATATTGATCTGGCACTGGGCAGCAGTCCTCCTCTGACATGCTTTGTGAAGGCTGGTCAGTGCCATGCTGTTATACTAATTGACAGCATATGCCATTTTAATGTGTTTGTCATTGTGGCAGAACAAGATGGAATCAAAAAACCTAAAAGAGGATGGGAGAAAATGTGTGTTTGTGTATGTGCGTGTGTTCTTATTGGCACCAATTGCTCTTCAGTTCCACTGATTAAGTGCCTCTACTCAGGGTTCCTGCTGATGTACTGTCAATCAAACTCTCCTGCCAGTACAGCATGCTCCACAAACCCTTTCCCTCCACCTCTCCACCCTCCTTTCTCCAATACCTCTTTTATTTCTCCTTTCCTGTTTTTGCTCATCCAGAGCTCTGTATTTGTCATCAATCCATCCTTTTTCAAGCCAGTCTCTTCCAGATTGGAAACTGACACATATACGAATAAGAACCTTATTTTGCTGAAAGTGATTTGTTAACTTATGTAACATGCAGTGTTATGACTCATTTAAGGCATTGTACTTCACTTTGGTCTTGCCTACGTATTCTCTCCACTGAGCAATAGAACAGTGGTGCATGTGAGAGATGGTAACAAGTGCAGCAATTACCTTAATTCCGCCTGAATTAAATTTTCAGATTTTTTGCTGGATTCGAAATATCAGCTTTGGAGTTAGTAGTGTTGTGGCTGTGGATACTGATAAACAAATACCAAAAAAATGTCAGTTGTGCAAATAAAGGGGCGTTACTGCCTCAAACAACCATTTGTCATGGTATGTAATATTCTGTAGCGTAGCACTGCACCCCTAAGCCTCAATGCTTTGACAGAATTCTGTTTCATCGTTTTGTTTAGTCCACCAATGTTCTCTCACTACAATACCCAGAATGCACTGAGCAAACTGGCCATTGGGAACCCCTCACGAAAGATATAGAAACCCTGACTGCTAGCATAGAGGATAATAAATGCAATAATGTCATCTGATGTTCTTCTGTTAACTTTTTATAACTGTGAACTGTGAAATTTGGACATATGATGCATGATGTCATGCTGTGACAGCAGATCAGTGTCAACCGCCACAATGGTGCTTACTACAGCACTACATGTACACATACAGCTGGGGTGGCATGTGTGAAATTTGTGCTGAGGGATCAGAGATGTGTTTCCAGCATAATTTCAAATTATTTTCTTCAGATTTGTACTCAGTCCAGCTTTAGTCCCACCTGATTAGCAAGCCTAATGAGAGAGGAACACCTGTCTCAGAGTGCTGCTTCTATTTTACAACCCATACACATATAATCATATTCATAAACAAGCAGACACACAAAGTGCTACATCTAAATAACACACAAAACCTTGCCTCTTGGGTCTTCATTAGATGAAATAAACAAGCTGACTGATTCGAAGCTGAAGGTCCAAGAACCTCTCTCTGATCTTTGAAACAGCAATGAAGGAGTGGGCACACCTGAAAGAGAATACGCTGCTGCAGCTTTGCACACAATATCAAGCTCACTGTGTTGAATTCTACATCAAAGGGGTCTGGGTTTGGACAACATGTCCAAGTTCATGTGATAAATTAAGTCACCGTAGGCTTTTTGGACAATATCGTGGGTTGTTAGGAATGCGACAGTCTAAGATATCACCAATCCTTTTGTCACAATTTACGACATAAAGTAAAGTGGCCCCTTATAGTCACGTGAATATGGGACAGCACACAGTCTGAACAGTATGGAGTGCCTTTGGAAAAACAGCTTCACAAATTTAGAGGTGTCATTTTTTCATAATTTAGTGCAATGCTCACACAATTTTCACACATTTAGAGCTAAATGTGTTAAAAAAAACAGTGTTATGTTTTGGTACATTTTCTTGCTGCG
>JBBPCX010069108.1:0-11624 GCA_037974365.1 Hydrocynus forskahlii
CACATATATATACACATATATATACATATACATACATACGTATTTATATTTATATATATACATATATATACATATATATATACATTCATACATACATACATACACTGCCGTATATCTATATCCCTGTCTGCTGATGGTGCTTTAATCCACTCTAGCACTTCTCTTTTGTCCCTTTCCAACATTCTCCATAATAATTCACTAGAATCAGAATAAGAATCAGAAAACTTTATTCATTACGGATGAAGTTGTTTAAGCAGAGACACACAGAGACACAAAGACAAGAACAATTACATTAAAACTCTCCAGAAAATGATAATGCTTTGCATCAAATACACTACACTGCTATATACACAAAATGCTGTGGTCAGAAAGAGAGATGGATATAAATACCTTAGAAAAATATATACAATTACTGCTGAAGTTTACTGCTTAACACTAGTTACTATTGCACATGATAAGAACCTACTGCACATAATAATGAAGATATTCCACATAATGATGATAGTCAACAATTGGCTCTATTCAAAGTAGTGAGAACTAGTTTCCAGTCAGGGTTAGAAACATTAGCACCCATCCAACCATTATCTTAGCTGTTAATCCCTAACCAGGATGGGAGGTACTGGAATTGATTCCTGGGGTATTCAGGGATCCTGGACAGACTGCCAGTCCATCGCTGAACATTAGCATGTACACTATAGATACAAAAGTATTGGGACACACCTGTTTTTTAGGGTTTGGGCTAGACCCCTTACTTACAATGAAGGGTAATCTTAGTACTTCAGCATACCAAGACATTCTGGACAACACCATGCTTCCAACTTTGTAGACAGTTTGGGGAAGAAACTTTTCTATTCCAGCATCACTGTGTCCCAATGCATATAGCAAGCTCCAGAAAGACATGGTTGGATGAGTTCGGTGTGGAAGAATTTGACTGGCCTGCAGAGACCCCTGACCTCAACCCCATCCAACACTTTTGGGATGAGTCTATGTATTTGAATGCAATGTCATTGAAGTCCCTGTTGGTGTAATGGTCAGGCATCTCAATACTTTTCTCCATATAGCTTTTGGTTTAACTATTGTTTTAATCTTCAGAAGAGTATGAGGTCAGGTGATGCTTCCTGTCTTCTGGGTCTGCCAACCTACATGCACTCACTTTGAAAAATACAGGAATCTGAAAGGGAGATCATCTGTAAAGAGATCAGGATATATTAACTGCTCTCCTCCTTTGTGCTTCAAGTGCACAACCAATCATTATTGCACTCTCTGCCATTCCTTCATGAAATTATTCCAAATCCAGATGATGTAACTGCATACCAGGAAATTAAAGGTTCAAACATCCTGTGGTTGAAACTGACTGATAATGCCTGGGTCTGTTCTTCATTCTGATGGAAATAGTATTTACCGGTGAATGAATTTACCTGAGCCTCACCTATAAGACTCACAATGAGCCTTTCCAGTAATGACTGAGCCAACAATGGTGGCTTTGTCTAAACTTTTACTGTGGATAATGTGGTTACTATGCTGGCAAAAAACCAAAAGGAGTGGTGGTGGCGTAGTAGGCAGGATACTTACCTTTGGACGAAGAGGTCCTTCAGCAAACCACCACTGGGTTCCTGAACAAGACCCTTAACCCCAAGTTGCTCTAGGGAGACTGCCCCCTGTAGTTAGGGAATGGAAGTCGCTTTGGATTAAAGCATCTGCTAAATGCCGTAAATGTTGTTTATTGCAAAAGTTCATTATAAAGTGGTCCCACACATGAACACACTACAGTACAGCACACCATGTGAACAGTGTGAAATTGTTTCTCTGCATTTAACTCATTCACCAAGTGAAGCAGTGAGCAGCCGTGATGCAGCACCCAGAAAGCAGTGTGTGAGGATAGTCCCTTACTCAAGGGTACCTCAGTGGTGCTACTAGCAGTCCTGGGAATTGAACCCACAACCTTCTGATCACAGGGGAAACTCCGTAACCACCAGGCCTCCAGTCGCTCTCACTCCAGTTTTCTCTCACTCTATCTGCCATGTGTTCTAACCTCCACTTGAACTGGCTGAGAGCGCTGAGTGGTTCTGCAGTGAGTCAATAGCTCCATCTAAAGGTAACTACGAATAACGTTTTTAAAAATTAGGCTTGAGAAAATTGTCATTGCATTCCTGAACCCTTCTGTGTTTTGAGGGTAAACCAAATACATTGTAAATATTTAGACATTAGCTTTTTGAGCCCCCCCCAAAATTATTAGAGATGCATCAAATGAAGGCTGTTCATGGATTTCAGGTTTATTTGCGTAAAGTTTGACACTGTAAAACAAGGTTCATAAAAACTGTCATATATTATTATAAAGCAAAGCGGCACCTTATTGTCACATGTGAACACAGCACACAGTGTGAAATTCTTTCTCTGCATTTAACCCATTCATCAAATGAATCACTGGGCTGCCACTAACAAGGGGTGTCAGGGAAGCAGTGTGGGGGAACGGTACCATGCTCAAGGATACCTCAGTGGTCACACTAGCAATGCTGGGATTTCAACCCACAACCTTCTGAATAGGCCACCAGCTTCCCCATGAGTTCTTCTGTAAGTGCTGTAAAATTATACGTAAGTTATGTTGTTAAGAGTGAGGAACTGAGGTGTTTTCTCACAAAAACTATTTGTTTAACTAGTTTTAACTAAATTCTGGGCTATGTTAAAATTTTGAGCTAATGGAACAAAAATAATGATATCATAATAGTAATAATAATAATAGCAATAATAATAATAATAATAATAATAATATACTACTACTACTACTACTACTACTAATAATAATAATTAATAATAATAATCCCCACTGTAGCCTGTGTGCAGCATGGAACAGTACACGTGATGGTCCTTACAGATGTAACTCCCCTTAAACACTCACCACTCAGACACTACTTTGTGGATTTAAGAGCTGCCTCACACGTGTGTATGTAGTAGTACTGTGTTGTCAGTGGCCTTACTGAGGGTAATTTACACTGAACATCTTTACTGATGTGTAACAGCTGAGGCTCAATAAATCCTGCTTCAGTTTGATTCATGTTCACTCCATCCATTTATGGTGAAATATCAGTATTTATTTTATAAAGAATATCATTATGTATCTTGTTTATTTTATTATTTGATATTTGATCTGTGAGTTTAGTTCCTATTTGAGTTAGTTATTTAGATTTGTTTGTGTTTACCTGCATGTTCAGGTCCAGGCTAAGAAAAGGCTACGATGAGGACAGTATTAACTCATTAGCTGAATGGATGGAGTTATGGGGGATTACCTGTATGCGTAGGGGTCTCAATCTCTGAGACTGCTGAGGACGGCTGGAGTGAGTTACAAACGTGCCACTTGCGCAACAGGAAAACAGGTGGGATGGTCACCATGTTGGGTTTTTTTTTTCTTTTTTTTTTTCAGTGTCAGGAAGAACCTTCCTTCAGTGTATTAGATTCATTTGATAAGACCCTGTATTTCAAATTTTGTCAACATCTATTTGTAGCATTTTTAATATTATCTATAATTTGTCCTGTAAAGCCTAGCATATTGTATGAAATGAGTATTACTGTACTAGATAATGCCATCACACTTGTCTTCAGTGATGATGATAATGATCTGACCAGCTCAGTTCATTTTAAATCGCGTAGCACTTTCTACTGCAGGCATCGTCCCAAATCAGCTCTAGAGAAAAATCATCAATTATTGATCAGTGTTTCTCAATCCTGAGAAAGGGATGACTACTGAGTTGATCAGCCGGATCAGTTGTGTTGGGAGAACACGCTGAGAACTACTGTTACTGAAATACACATCAGCTTCACCAAACTCAGCTACATCTAGATAGACAACAGAGGGTGTCCTACTGATGTCAAAACTCTGGTGCATCTATGGACAATGTAGAATGAAAGGTACTTTTAGTTTTTTTTATGCAGAGAATAACCTCTGATGTTTCTTAATACGATGCATCCTATGAAAACACAAAGCACAGTACATACTGCATAAAATTGTCTTCTATGATGTAACTTTTTTATGACTAGATGGTCAACAACATTATTTAAAAATGGGACTACTCAAAGATTAAATTAATTCAAAGTTCAATATTCAAATTTGGAATATGTCTGCAATATGTCTGTCCACAATGTCATTAGCCCTGAGTAACAGTATAAATCTCCGATATGCTATATGGAATGTACCTGAAAGCCTGACTTACAGTCTCTGTTCCAATTCATCCCAAAGGTATTGGATGGGGTTGAGTTCAGGACTCTGTGTGGGTCAGTCAAGTTCTTCCACACCAAACTCATCCAGCCATGTTTTTATAGAGCTTGCTTTGTGTACTGGGGCACAGTCATGCTGTTCTTCCCCAAACTGTGTCCACAAAGTTGGAGGCATGGTGTTGTCCAAAATGTCCTGGTATGCTGAAGCATTAAGATCGCCCTTCTCCGGAAGAAAAACGAGTGTGTCCCAATACTTTTGTACATATAGTGTATGTATATCTATGATTCTAATGAGCAAGTTGAGGGAAGCAGTGGCTGGAAAGCCTCCCTAAGAGCCTGAGGAAGAAACACTGCGAGGGACAAACACTCAAAAAATATCAATCCATCTGTGTTGCACTAGACACTGGAGTTCGAAATTCATTTGCTGGTGGCCTAGTGGCTAGGGAGTTGCCCCTGTGATTAGAAGTTCATGGGTCCCAGCACTGCTAGTGGTACTACAGAGGTCTGCTAGGACTGCTAGTGGTACTACTGAGGTACCCTTGAGCAAGGTCAAACTGTGCTCTGATGTGATGTATTTATGTGTGACTACAAGGGGCCACTTTAATTTAAATAGAGGAAAGGTCAGTGAGATAATTGGCCAATGACCAGTTGTGTTACATGCATATTCACATACGTCCGTATGTACCCGGCAAGTACTTTAGGTAACTAAAACCTAATCGTGACATTCTAGTGACTATCCCTCTCCCTGAAAAGTGCATCCCTGATGGAAAACAGGATGTACTGAGCCCTTCACAAGTCTCTACAAATGGCAGTGACCGCCTGTGACCCTTAACTGCTTCAGGTGGTACTGACACTGCTTTCAGAAAGGGGAGGAGCTTGGGCTAGACATGAGATTCCCTCATAAGCCCCTTACCTTTCTGAGGACTATAAAAGGTTGTCCAGCATTTAACAACTTACAAGTCGAACTCATACAGAGATCAGAGAGAACACACAAGCAGGTAAGTGGTGCACGTTTGCTGCGCTGGTACCTTGGGATGGGTAGAAGACTGTAGGTTCTAATGAAAAGCAGCTTGCTACAAGGCAAGCTGAATCCTGTACATACTGAAATCTTCATAAAAACCTGGCATGTAATTTGTATTCTTGCCTAATGTTATTAAATTTGACTGAACAGCTGAAATGGGATGACCTGTGCTTGCTGGTGTTGATAAGATGATACAACATTCTATGTAATATTATCAGATTTAACATACACTGTTTAAATCTGCATTAATCTAATAAACCTATGCTTCATGAGTGCTGGTACTATGTGCCTGTTAAGGCTTGATTGGACTGTTTCATGTTCTGCTTAATATCTTTTATTAATGACATTGTATGAATGTATACCAGAAATAAATTCATTGTTCATTTACTTTTTATATATTCTTAAGTACCTTAAAGTATACCTTAAACTAACTCTGAAGCACGTATGAGATTCCATGCATTGTAGCTGGTACTGGTATACCTGTATAAATAATTTACACAAATATACACACAAATATGAGCATCAAAAAGTCTTCTTTGTGCAGTGTCATGGATGAAGCATGGTTCTTTTGGAGAGCCATTTATGCAAATGATGTGTGATTGAAAAGAACATTTTTAACGCTTAAAGAACCTCTAAATGTTCTAGGAGGAACCTCTGTATTGGTACAGAACTTCAATAATACACATTTTTAAAAACAGGGAGTCTTCAAGGGTTCTTTTAAAAAGGTAACATTTATGCATAGAACCATGTCACGTTATATAAAGAAACATCCCAAGAACTGTTCAAATTCTTTTTATAGTAATGATGACAACAATGTTGTACATGGTTCTTCAAAGAACCTCTACAGGTATTTAATGAACCTACACAGCACTAAAAAGGGTACAAGGTAAAGAACCCTTTTGCATAGAACCATCTTTGTATGTGTAGGCTCTCTATGACTTTAAAATGTTTTTTTATATTCACAAATCTCAAATGTTGATCTGTTAGGGCCTAACGTTCTCCACGTCTAGTGTTTTCCATGCTGCCGTCACACCTGATCCAAGTAACCAGCTCATTTACAAGCCTTTCCGGGGTTCAGGTGGGTGTGCAAAACACTCAGATGTGAAAGGCAAGGGGTCTTCTGGGACCAAAGTCAGGAGCCACTGTTCTACGATCTCAAAGAACCTTTTGTGGCACTCTTTAAGTGTAGTGCCCAGCAGGATGGAGAACTACAGCCACGGCAGTTCGGTTAAAATTTGCAAATGAGCTACCATTTCTGTTTTGTTTAGTTTGTTTGTTTTTTAATTCAGTGTCTAGCATTAACGTCTGCCCCAAGTCAAGTCCAGTCAAGTAGGCTTTACTGTCATTTCCACCATACACACACAGTGAGCAGTGTCTTTATTATCAGCTTATATGTATATTTAACAAAGGGGGCTTTTAGGACCAAAGTGTGGAGCCACTGTTCTATGATATCAAAGAACCTACTGTGTCACTCTTTAAGCGTCGTGCCTATCAGGATGGAAAAACACAGCCGTGGCAGTTTTTCTGCTACGGTTTCTGGTTTTTTTTGGTTTGTTTTTGTGTTTACATCTAGCATTAATGTTTTCCCAGAGTCTAGTAAAGTCAAGTCAAGCAGGATTTATTGTCATTTCCACCATATACACACAGCACAGAGTGTCTCTATGATCAGCTTATATTTAGAACCTGATTTGAGGTCTATGATCAGGGGCTCAGAACACGCTCTCAGAGTACATTACCTGCTGGGCCGATGTGCTTTAGCTCCATTAAATTCAGCATATTGTGCATTGTCCTTGCTGTAAGGAGATTAATTTGAATCCTGTTCACCATCAGGCTAGAAGACTGAAGGATCATTCGAGGAGGGGATTATAAGAAAGCTGACCTTTCCTGTAGTCCTGGAATCTGGTATTATTACATGAAGGCCATGAGTCATGGAGACTAGTGGAGTTTCTCATTGTGGTTTGGTGCTTTTTTAAATTGTATCTCAGAATAGCTAGAGGGCATGTCGAGATATAATCAAAATATTTAGAGTGAATGTAATAGCTCATATCTCAGGAAAACTCCAGGCTTTTTGTTTTACTATTCCATTAAGTTATGAAAAGTTACTAATACACCCCTTTCCAGTGGAAGAAAAATCACAAGTGGATCCTAAGTACCTTTGACGGTCCTTTATATTGTTTGTACCACACACATTTGTCAGTACAGCATCTTTTTTTCTGACAGTTCATGATTCCAAAGGTAGAACGTTGCTGGGCAAAGGTGCAATCCCTTAATCTGAAATGCTTACATGAATCAAAGTCATGCACAGAGTGTGTTTTATAGGATGTTCACAGGTCAGACTAAATCTGTCTTTGACCTTGGCCTCATCCCCTTACCTTAATTCTCTGTGGGTCTTTGTCTGCAGTCGGTCCACTAGAGGCTCCACAAGCTACCAAGCAGACTGTAAAGTCATGAATCTGGAGGTGTCCAAGTTTGAACCCAAGACTGGCAGCAAGAACGCAGCGAAGGTCACCGGACCCAGCTCTCCACGAAAGGGCCCGCAGCGCTTCAAACAGAGATCCACCCGCCAGTTCAAAAGCAAGCCCCCCAAGCGAGGAGTGATTGGGTGAGTTGTAATACTGAACGTTCTGTGTCTGGAATGGCAAACAGAGCTATAGATGATTCTGAACAGATGCAGAAAGCTGTGTAATACAGTTAATTCAATTCATTTCCAGAATCAATATTAATTATGTGATTACTTAGTGTTTGTAATATTTAATATTTATAATTTCTTCTTGTTGTTCCCAGCATACATAATATCATATATTAAGACATGAAAATACCTTTAGGTATTTAGTGAATGTTAATAATAATAATAATAATAATAATAATAATAATGCATTTTATTTATAGGCGCCTTTCAAGGCACTCAAGGACGCCTTACAAGAACAGAAAAACAATAAACAAACACAAAAAAAATATGTAAAATAATAAAATATAACAGATGTTATTTACATCTATGCTGTACAATCTTGCTGCTGGAACTAATCATTGTATCAAATTATTTTAGAACATGCTGAAAGCATTTAGAAAAACATGCTTTTTACTGAAAAACCTTTTAATGGAAGCTAAAATAAGAAGATTCATTTTAGACCATTTCTCATGATGAAATTATGACTGTGTAAAAAATGGACATACAAGATTTTGCTTAGTCAGCTACAAGTCCTTATATCGAAAACATCATGATACAATCTATTGTATGTACAATATGTTTGTATATACAAATGATAAAAGTGATTATGGACTCTATATTCAGTCTATATTTAAATATTCAAATGCTAGTATTATGCAAAAAAAGCCCCGATTTTTGCAGTCTACACTGGATATGTAGATATTTTTGCTTGTTTTGTATTGCTGCTTTTGCTTATTTCTTACTAAGTAAACTGTGCCTTCCCCAGTAGCAGCTGGTTTGCTCATTAACCTCGGAGCAGAACTAAGAATTCACATTGGTTACATTAGCAACCTTCTTACCAACTTAACAGGTTTAATAGGTACTGAAAGAAACACAGATGGTGCTTCTGAGTGAAATGAGGAAAGTGCCGATAAATGGCAAACAAAAGCCAATCAGAAAATGTGACGAAGCATATCTTGCTCTAGGTTCCACGGTTGATGTGGTAGGAGATGAGGAGAGACCTGTGTGTGTTTTATGTTTGAAAACTCTGGCAGCTGACAGTACGAGACCCAACAAATTAAGAAGACACTTAAAGACATTACACCCCAGTTACATCAATAAACCACTCGAGTTCTTTCAAAGGAAATACAATCAGCAGGAAAAATGCTTTGTAAAATCTGTATCAGTCAACAGCAAAGCACTAATGGCAACATACAAAGTCGCATACAGAATTGCCCAGTCCGAGAAAGCACACACACATACTCCGCTCAGCTTTAGATATGGTGTCATACAGAAGAATTAATGTTGATCTAAATAAAGTTACACCTGGGTTTTTCTGTCATTGCTTTGTTGAGGTGGGTCATGAAAATATTTCTTTCGACCAAGGGGGGAACGATAGAAAAAGTTTGAGAACCACTGTGTTAACCCATCCTGTATTTCACTATCTGTTATTCTCAGATTTGGCAGTGACATTCCTGGAATGGAAGGTTTGGGAGTTGGTGAGCATTACCTTTGAGTATAAAACTACATTTCTTCCTCATCTTTCTCTCATCTCCTCTCATTAGCAGTGATGAATAGAGAATGTGAAGCCATGTGCAGGATCACTTCACCATTGACAGATCAGCTTAGTGCAGATGTTCCTCTCCTCCTCAGATATTACTGTGATCTGCCCATGGGAAGCTTTCAGTCATCTGGAGCTGCATGAACTGGCTCAGTACGGCATCATCTGAGGCCCTCGTCACCCACTGCACCCACAGAGATTACTCCTCCGTCTGCCAGCAATCAGTGGATTTCAGTTTGACTCATTCACTGCGAGCTAAGAACACCAAAAGGGAAAACACAAAACATGACTGCCATTTGCACATGGTAGTAATTTGGTTCCTCGTTTATTTACTGTCAGCTAAGAGCAGTACTGATTTTTTTGTATATTAGTCAAGTGACATGATGGTGAGCACAGCTAAAGCTTAGTGATAGAAACAGATCTCTCCATTTTGTACAAAATCTAGAGTTCTAAATGCGTCTAAATGTGCCACATCCCGAGATTCAGCCTGTAATGAGGTGAAAGGTGTTTATTTGGTGAAAAGTCCCCAATGCTTTTGAAGGATCTTTATGTACAGTAGAAGTTTTTATTTCCGTGTCTTCAAGCTGCCATATCTGTTTTGTCTGAAAGTGCTGTTGTTGTGACTGTAGTGCATCTGCTGAATGGAGTTAACAGGCCTTTCAGCACCTCTGGAGGGGTCAGTTGGCCCACCACAACTCTCAGCAGTGCTGGAATGACTTGAGCACAAAATAAAGCTTGAATTTTTGGTTCTTTTCACATAAGCTTATCTGAGTGTTTTTTCAGCTCTAATTCTGAAACCGTACCATGGTTGAATGAAGCTATCGATTACTGTGCTATCAATTACTGTGTTCAACGGAAGTGAGCGGAATGGGGTGGATGTGATCATTGTCTCATTTGCTGTAAAGGCAATGGACCAGAAGCCTTCAAATCCAAACCATGAGTCCAGTTTCTGGTCCTGGTCTTTGCAATCATTGTTAGTGAACTGAACCAATGACAATGACTGGTTACTTAGTCTCATAGGCTCATATTCTGTTTCAGCAGGACTGTGCCCCAGTGCACAAAGCAAGATCCACGAAGCAATGTCACTGAAAGTCCCTATTGGTGTAGCGGTTAAATGTCCCAATACTTTTGTCCATATAGTGCATCGACTAGTGATCATGATATTCAGGGTCCATATTCACAAAAGTGTCTTGTTAAAGTCTTATTAAATTTGTTTGCTAAAAAGTTTGTTTGCTTTTCATTTTGCGGTCCTCAGACTGACCGAGCAAATGAAACTGAATGGAAAAAATGTAACACGAATGTACAAAACTACTGTGTCTTCTTTTAGTTTTCATTGCTTTGTCTTAATGGTTCTGAAGCATTCTACACTTCTCACATTAACATTTACTGCAGATAAAGGATAATTTCAAAATAAAATGTATTTTGATTGTAAAGCTTTTGAATGTAATATTATTATCTACATGACAAATAGCCTAAAACCTACATAGAAAAATATACATACATATTTTCTAAAGAAATTCTTGAGAAAACAAGAGAATATCTGTGAACAGTTGCATTCTTATAAACTATTGGTGTTTGCCTAAAGATCCTTCATAAGCATTTTCTTAGGAAAGCTTTAGTGAATTCTGGCCCCTGATAGTGTATGCAGAGTGTGTCACTGTAAAGCTGTAGTACATTTTTATATGAAATGTTGTCAGTGGTCCATTGTTTCAGTAAATACAGTAGCATTAATGGTCCCCCAGATCTATCATTATATTTTTTCTGGGAGTGTTAGTTTCTCAGAGCTCTTTGCCGTGCTTGGACCCTATTCCACCGGATCCTGTCCAGCAGGCGTGTGGTAATGATCAGTGTGATGAGCTGGACTCCCAGTAAGACAACCACCACTGTGCCTATGAGGCCGGAGTGCTGCTCAATCCAGCGAGAAATCCCACCCAGGCAACCCCCCAAGAATATGACGCTCTGGGCCGAGAACTCATCCAACAGCTGAGCCCCGACTCCACACTGAGAGTTCCACACCGTCCCGTTCTCCAGAGGATCCACACAGCACGAGGGTGGCACACTGCAGGCCTGGAGTCCTGGAGCCGAGCAGTTAAAATAGCTGTGACAGAGAGAGAACGGCACTTAGATAGTTCCAGTGCTACTTGTCAGGACTTCAAGCAGCAAAAAATTGGAATAGTATAATTAGT
>JBBPCX010069109.1:0-11623 GCA_037974365.1 Hydrocynus forskahlii
ATATATATGAGAGTGTGTATATATTTATCATGGAGATTAGAGTGGTTTCATTAATGTTATTTATGTAAGTTACTTGTCACATACATAGAATAATGTGAAATATTAGATTTTTTACTCTACATTATGTAAAGAGTAAATATTCTCCATCTGAGCTTTTCCTCTTGCAGTATACAGGCAATACTGTCCTTGCATTTCTTTCTCTCAAAATGAAAATGGTGCAAAAGCCCATGAGTTCGCCAAGGATTATTAAGCCTATTCAAAAACACAGAAAGAGGACTGTGGAGGAGTACTGGGATAAAGCCCATTTTTCATGCACTTTTTAACAAGTTAGTCCACTTCCGTGAGCTCGGGATTACACAATAACACCCCACAGGAAATTACTGTTGCTGATTGCTGGAAGTAAATATAGAGATGTCTTTGTTAAAACTGCACTGTGTGCCTGCCCTCCTCATCAATTATCTGTCTTAATTACACGTTCATTCACGGACAGTATTTATGTCTGTCTCTGGCTGTAATCATATGCACATGCCAGGCCTTGTTTTTCTTGTTTTTTTTTTTTGGTTTTTTTTTTTTGGTCTTGAGCAGCAGAGTGCTGTTTTAGAGATGTCAGCCTCGCCAAACTGTAGAAATATGATGTAATACATTTAGGATGTATTATATGAGCAGTAGGAGTTTATTAAACCCATAAATTGTCTTTGTGTGGCATTTCCTGTAGCAGATTAACAGCCTATTTGTGTGTGTGCGTGTGTGTTTGTGCGTATGTGCGTGTGTGCGTATGTGTGTTCGTGTGTGTGTATGTGTGTGTGTGTGTGTGTGTGTGTGTGTGTATGTTGTTTCTACAGATGGAAATCTCTTTACTGCCACAGTGACTGATTTCCTGGCCATAGATGCAGTGATCTATAGGAGTTTAGGAGACAGTCCTGCCCTCCGCACTGTCAAACACGACTCCAAATGGTTCAGAGGTGGGACAATGCAAACATAAACACCATACAGAGTGTGCATTTACACAGAGTGTTTGTGGGTGTGCATGTTTGTTTCTGTACATTTTTCAGACAGAAGAAACGTTGTTTGAGACCAGCAACACTAAAAATGCTTGTTTGCGAAATCAGTAACACCAGTATAGTAGACAATGTGCAATACAGTGCATAAGGGATATGTAATAACAGGTCATAAATAGGTATAATCGATCAAAAAGATTATATAGTCTGTAGTATACTGACAGTAGGGCCTGCCCAAATAACATTTCTTGAGTGTTGAATACTCGTTGAGGCGCCACTGTGGCACTGTGGGTAGTGGTACTGTTGCCCCACACCTCCAGGGTTGGGGGTCTGAATCCATGTCCTGGTCTTGTGTTTGTGGCGTTTGCACGTTCTGCTCGTGGTGGTGTGGGTTTTCTCAGAGGTCTCCGGTTTTTCCCACAGTACAAAGGCATACGCACCAGGTGAATTGGGGATTCTATATTGAGTGAGTGTGTGAGTGAATGGTGTGTGTGTGTGTGTGCGCGCCCTGTGGTGGGCTGGCGCCTTGCCCAGGGCGAGTCCCTGCCTCAGTAGTAAGCGGTAACAGAAAATGAACGAACGAACGAATGAATTAATGAATACTTGTTTGTGTTTATGAACAAGTCAAAAAAACCCTTCTGTTTTGTCTGCATTGTCTTTAACCATAATCATTTGTACGCACATTTTATAGTTTGTTTTAAAATGAAAATATTCATGTATACATCTCTCTTTACAAATATGCTGTGAATAATATTACATCACACTACTGTGTGAGCGTTCAGATATGGAGACATATGAGTCGGGGTGACGCAGTCTGTAGCTTTAGTGTTTTATGCTAAATTAGTACCGCTTTTAAACATAACACAGTAATACTTAAATACTTTAATTATTCGGAACAGTCAGACAGATTAATTTTTATCCTTTTAATTGGGGTTAATTCAGCATTATGGCATGGTCAGTTTTAAAATATATGCTCATTGGGATGCTTAGTTCCTCTGTTGGCGCTGTGTAGGGAAGGTCATTCATGGTAAAAACAAATAATAATATCAAAACTGTTCCGCTACGTTTCATTTACTTCTTCACCACTGTTATTGATGTCATTGTGTTACACTATCACTTCCCTGCTTAGTGTGTGAGAATGACTTTGTCTCTTTTCACAGAGCCTTATTTTGTGAGTGCCGTGGAATGGGGATCGCACATTTACTTCTTCTTCCGAGAGATGGCCATGGAATTCAACTACCTGGAGAAGGTAAGAGAGAAGAGGACAGAAAAGACAAGAGAGAAAAAAAAAAAAGAAAAAAAGAGGACAGGATAGGGAAGGGAAGGGAAGAGAAGGGAGAGGGAAGAGAAAAGAAAAGAGGGGAGAGAGAACCGAAGAGAGAGAAAGGAGAGAAGAAGAGAGAAAAGAAAGAGAAGAGAAAGAGAAGAGAGGAGGAGAGAAGAGGAGAGGACAGGATAGAAAAGAGAGGACAAGACAAGAGAAAAGAGAAGGGAAGAGAAGAGAAGCGATAAGAGGAAAAGACAGGAGAGAAAAGGAGAGAAGAAATAAAGAGGAAAGCAAGGAAAAGAGGAAAAGGAAAGGATAAGAGAAGAATAGACGAGGAGAGAAGAGAGGTGTTAAGATGAAAAAGGGGAGAGGCGAAAACCAGAGTGGAGCGTGTAATGAGTGGAGGAAGGTGGAGAGCAGGAATGAGGAGAAGAGACGGTGAATCTGTTCCGTTATAGTCTGTTGGTGCATGTTGAGTGTGTTGCTGATGTGGAAATGTCGTTACTAACACATGTATTTTCCCACAAACTGTGCGGTGACATTTTCCCCTTCATATTCCAGCTGCATATTTAATAAACTTGCCCTATAAAACTTCTGGGACCAAATTAGGCCGAGAAGATCGGTTCCCCCACACCGCCGCTCAAATGGCATCATTCATTTCCGCTTTAGAACGTGTCTCTGACCGAATAACAAGGACTCCTTTTATCAGACTAATTAGTGATGCCTAATTCAGTGGGTTTTCGCTTTTGACAGCAGTCCGCTCATACCAGGCTGAGTTAGCGCCACCGCCATGCTTTTCTCGCAGTTAAATTGCTCACTGAACCACAATATGGGAAGCACTGACATTTTCATGAATTAATTATGGAAGTGTACTGTTCTGAATCCAAACAATGATAATGACGGGAAACCAAAAGGTTGAGTGGTTTTACTTTTTATTAATTCATCAAGAGTATTATAGTCTTCATTCTACTCTATTACAGTATGGTGTGCTTACCATAAAAATGTGTGTAGATGAATGTGCTTGTTGTCCTATTATTTGTCTTTGTAGGTAAAAGTAAGAAAAAGCAAGATTGCAGCAACACAACTAACCTTCTAGTGTTTTTGTGGTCTTTCTTACATTAGAAAATGTCTGTTTGTTGGTTTGTCATGACACTTTGAAACAAATGGCAGCTGGGACTTTATATAATATATAATTTATTATATAATAGAAATTATATAATAAAAGAAAGAAAAATGAACATATAAGGCTCTGTTCCAAAACCAATTATATGTATACTACATCCAAGATATATTACTGTTATTACATAAATACATTTAGGTTGGCATGATTGTTTTGGTATTTTTTGTTGCAGATGCATGTTTTAAGTCAGCAAGAGTATTATAGTCTTCAAAAACCATACGTATACTACCAGTGAGACATAATACAGTAAACCCCCGACATTCGCGGGGGTTACATTCCAAGAGCACCTGTGAATAGTGAAAAACTGTGAATTTGTGATGTGGTAAAAAAAATACCTTAAAATGCCTATTTTTATAGTGTAAACCTAAATATTCCCCCAAGTATGTTCCCAAAACACTTCAGTTTCATTTTAAACTCAGCTTAATACATTACCCTGAAAGAAAATGTAAAGATAACCCTGTATTCATACTGTACAGTTTACACTGAACTCCTGCAGTGCTAGAATGTAAATACCAGTGTTACCCCTGTATAGACTGTACTGTAATTCATGCGTTTTCTTTGGTATGTGCTGTCATTTTCTTTGGTATGAGCAGGTAAATACAGTGATAAATTAATTTAATTTCCAGTAAAAAAAAAAATACAGGGCTTCGCTGAGTGTCCTCAAAAATCACGAGAACACTCAGTGAATGCTGAGGAAACTGCTCTGATGCGGGAATGCTGGACTGCATGTATAACGTTCTCAGATTGGCTACTTTCAAGCCTCCCCACTCAGTTCAGCAGTATTTCACCATCCCAAGACGCACTTTCTTTGTAGTCTCTCGACAGTACCAAAAAATTATACAGTTATATTTTAGATGGAAATGTAGCTGAATTTACATTAATATGTATGTTACAAAAATTGTAAAATATAGTTTCTTAATAACTTAGCACTAAAATGCATGAAAAATGATATTTTGCCATGAAAAAAGCGAAAAAAAGACAGAGGATATCTGCGGTTTTCGCAAATTTGTGGGGTTTCCTCAAACAATTAGTTTTAGGAAAAATCTACAAATACTCTGAACCGCGAATTCACAGGGGTTTACTGTCCTATTGTTCTATGGAAATACATATCGCTTTGAAAAGTCTAGATGCATGTATAAAATGGCCTAATTAAGATGCTACCTCTCTATAAATTCACAGACTTAAAATAATTATTAAGAAGCTGTGAAAGTAGAGTAATGTCAGGTGACGTTAGGTGTCCAAAATAATGAGCAGATCTGATTCCACAATGACTGACAAGGTTGTGTAGCATTTGAAACTACATTGTAATAAAATTAACAATCAGAATGCTGAGAAGCAATAGCTGTAACTAGATCATTCTCAGTACATTATTTTTCATCTAATAACTGCTTGATGCTCTCAGAAATGTGAAATATTGAAAAAAAACGCTATGGTGTCTAGCTTAGTGTATTCTGCAGTATTTTAGGCTGGACTGTGTACGTTATTATTTATTATCATCGTTATTAAAACAGTTATTAAAACAGTTATTAAAATTCTAACAGTTATTAACGTGACACCAAACTTTTTAACAGTAGCGTATTTAATACATTTGGATGGTATTATTATGTACATCCAGTATATCATCACTGTTAGAATAAAACCTTGTATTTCCACTTTTTTCCATTTTTTTTCCTTTTTCTGCATCGTTTGAAAACACCAGCTGCTGTTTATGCTGTGTTAGAACTTCATGATGAATGGACAGATGAAAGTGGTCCAAGTTGGCTTCAAATAAATTCTTGGTACATTCACTTATATTAAACGTGAAGTACGTTTTTTCCTCCTACTTTAAAAGTTGTGGAAATTTTGGGCGAGTGACAGCAATTGTGGAAATTTTGTTCCAACACTAATGACATATAATATGTAGAGGACGAAATTAATAACTTTGAAAAATGCTATAATGGATCCAGAGCCCATGTATATTGCCTTCCATCCTGATATTATATAACCCTATATATATGTGTGTGTGTGTGTGTGTGTGTGTGTGTGTGTCAGGTGGTGGTCTCCCGTGTGGCGCGTGTGTGTAAGAGTGATATGGGTGGCTCTCAGCGTGTGTTAGAGAAGCAGTGGACGTCGTTTCTGAAGGCCAGGCTGAACTGTTCCATCCCTGGAGATTCGCACTTCTACTTTAATCTGCTGCACTCCACCAGCCCCATTCTCCGCCTGCACGGCAGAGACATCATCCTGGCTGTGTTCTCCACACCATCCAACAGGTAACACACACTTTTTAAAACACAAATTTATAGAGGTGTAAAAGTGCATCGAAACAATGTGAGATCGCAATACAGAAATGTGACAGTGCATTGTAGAAAATTTAGTATTCTCTTAATTATGATATTATAGGCAAACTGCATTGTTTATAGTGAAAATCAGCAACCCAGCCCTGCATATTCATTTAATACAGTGGCCTCTCTCCCACCCTCCAGCTATAGTTTCAATAGTAAATTCTGCCACAACTGAATAAAGTCTTCAGTCTTTGTCTTCATTCAGATCTCACATGAAGTATTATGGAAACACTCCATAATATTGAACTGTTTTCTGTCTAACTTTCTTGAATATATCTTAAGTGTATCAAACCACGAGCCCTGAATCTATCAAAATTGTGTGTTGTGTCACTACACTCCTAATAATTTGGAAGTAGCCAATATTATCTGTAAGGTTTGATTTTAACAAGCATGTGAATTAAAAAATAGACCAGTAAAAATGCATGTATAAAATTCAGAGCCATAGTCATTTGATTAAAATCAACTTTTTTTTATTAAAACCATGCTGATTTGGTAAAATATTAGTCTTGATTTATTTACACATTAGTTACCAAAGTAGCCGTGTATGAAGGTGGAAATAAATGTTCCTTGATGGATAAGAAATTGATGAATGATTAGCTTCAGTCATTCATTCAACTATGTTTGTACCCAGGCCTCACAAAGCTTGAAAACTGCTGCAGTGGAATGAGCACTGAGTAATTTTTAACCATAAAATGAATAAGCTAGACTTTCAATTCATCACTCAGTAATTGCCATCAATCCAGAAACAGCAACTGCTTAATGATAAAAATGGAAAACTAAGACTGGAGGGTGTTGCTAGCTTTGCTAGCAGGCTAGTAGCTCTGGACAACACATAAATCTAATGAATGACCTAATGAATCTAACCTGTTCTTGATGCAGAGCTGTTAGCCTGGACGCTAAGGTACTTTAGACAGCAGGCTAACAGCTCAGCAGACCACAGGTTCACTCACTAAGACCTGGCAGCTCATCCCAGGAATCTTTGATTCCAGGCCTTCAGGAATTGAGATTCGACTCCGAAGCTCAGTTCCACACAGGTCGTTTAGGTTTGCAAGCATCTGCAAGCCCATGCAGTGTGATATTTCACTGTTACTAAACAGAAAACACGCAGCCTTCTACACACATCAACAGACTGGCTGTATGTTACTTTCAAATTTACTATCAATTCAATTTGCTGCTGCCAAAACGTCTGCCCGCCTGAACTTCGCCAGCCCTCGTAAGCCGAAGATAATTTAGCTAGCATATGTCCTCTAGAGTTCCTGGCTTTTTTGCCAGATGTCTCAGTTTTTGCAATGGAGATTATTTTGTGGAAACGACCCTATCTATCAAACACAATCAAGCGGTCCTGCGGTAAACATCTGCCAAATGTTAATCAGAAACTTCTGCCAACATTATCGTGCCCTGTTTTACCCTTTTTTGACTGATAATGTGAAAAGAACACACTTGCTTGAGTTAAACAATTAATTATACACAAAACTAAAATGACTTTATTCAGTGGCCCTCAAGTACCACCACCTTAGACCAAGTACCCCCAATGATCAAAGCAAAACTAAGTAACAGCTTTAAGTCATTTTGGGAACATGAGTGTGAGACATGCACATCCACTTGGCCTATATGTGCCAATGAGCACTTGCCATTTCAGTGAGTGGGCTGACCCCATTTAGCAGAGCCATGCAGTGTGAGGGATGAAGAAGGTGAGCTTTAAATGCACATAAGGCTCAGCTGCCGCCATTCTGTTAAGGTATGTGGTTTCCACTTCATTTTGGTCAAGTCAAATTTATTTATATAGCACATTATGATAGTGATGTCAAGTTATTAAAATAAAATAGGATAAAATGAAAAATATAAGAATACATAGAAAATCAATAAAAGAAGATTGGAAGTGCAATAGAAGTGTTGATATTTAAAATAAAGCAGTTTTAGCAGGTTTTTAAAGCTACAGTCGGTGCAGATCTGATACTAATGGGCAGTTTGTTTACGAGCAGCAATGTAACTAAACGCAATTTCACCATGTTTAGTTTCAGCTCTTTTCACCGCTAGCCAGACAGCAACTGCAGATCTAAGAGACCCTCCAGGTTTATATACATCAAACATATCAGAGATGTATTTAGGACCCAAACCATTGAGTAACTTGTACACAATGAGAAATGCGTTAAAGTCAGTTCCTTGCCGAACTTGGAGCCAGGGCAAATACCCTTTTCTTGATTTTGGTTAGAACTCTGGCAGCAGCATTTTGAATAATCTGAAGCTGTGTAAGGGACCTTTGGGCAATTCCAGTGAGAAGAGCGTTGCAATAATCGCCCTGTAGGAAATACAGCCGTGTATAAGCTTCTGTAAGTTTGGTTTGGACACAAAGTCTCTAAATTCACCAATGTTTTTAAGGTGCCAAAATGCTAACTTTATTACAGCTTTAATGTAGTCACTAAAACTAAGAAGCCTTTTTCACAAAGGGAATGGGCATCCTGCTGTAAGTAAATTTCACATTTAGTTAACTTGCATCGCACCCTTTCCTGTACCATTTTCCAACACTCTTTAATAATAGCAGCCAATGAATTATCTTCTCATACTCAGCGGTATTCTTATTAAGTAAACACTAAATTTATCTTACCAACGTACAGAAAGACTTCTCTGGCCTTCTCATATATTTTTCAGTCTTTGAAAAATGGAAATAATTTTTTTTCATTTTTTTCTTTTCTTTTATGAATGCAACAAATTTTCCAAGGTCATCTGGTGTACTGCCTCAGAGTGCTCCGGATACCACCGGGGCTACTTGCACCCCGGTTTAAGAACCACTGACTTAAACAATAAACGATGTGAGAAAAGAAGAGGCTTAATTTTTATAAAGACCACCTTGGTCATGAATGTTGAATGCTGAATGCTGATCCGTATTTGATCAAATCAAGGCTATTTCATGCAGTTGATTCTTTTCAAATCAAATGACTAGTCAGTTCTATTTATAATGTTCAATTTGCATTTTTTAATTGTGACCATGACATGAAAGCTTATCATGGAGCCTCTAAAAACGGAGGAATCACAACAGTGGAATGCTTTATCGATTTAGAGGCTAAACATCCTTAAAAACGGCTAAATGTAGCAACAATCTGTTGCTCTGTTTGATTGGATTTGGGTGGAGAAACCCACATTTTGGCTGCACTTCACAAACATTACATGCTGCAGCTAGAGGCTAGATGGAGAGAGTGAGAGAGAGAGAAAACGGATGAAAAACTGAGAGATAAAAAAGTGAAAGGGAGAGAGGAGGAGGAGAGAGCTGGAGGAAGAGAGATGGACGGAGAGAGGAACTGAGGGTCTGTATTTCCCTCAGAGGAGGAAACAGACATGTGTTTGTGCATCAGAGCAGGAATGAAAGAGAGGAGAGGGAAATTACAGGGAGAAACGAGAGAGAGAGAATGATAATGCTGCTAAAGAGAGAGAGAAGAGCGAAAGAGGAAAGAAAGGCGAGGGAGGGAGGTGAGAGAGCCTCTTTCACACAAGCACTTTTAACCTGGAATGTAATGGTAATTTAATGAGAAGGGATTAAGTGTGAAGTGTGAGTTGGTATCAAAATCCTGGAAAAAATTACCAGACGTGAAAAGGAGCTCATACATCACCAGGAACACAAAGACTTCTGGGTTACAGCTGACAAAGCTGAACGCTCTTCTGACACTGTTTTTGTGGACGATTTTTCATCGATCCATTAAAGCAGAATGCTTGTGTTTTTACAGTCAAGTTTTAACACATGCATTCTTGGTTTGTACATGATTCAGAAATGTTGACTATTCATGCTGGGATTTCCAGGGATTTTACTGTCATGAATGCCCCCGCAAGAATAAAAAAGGGCCGCATGCTTGATTGCTTGATTGACGTGAAACCCAAACACTACCCGTGAATGTAACCCAATAATGTGCAGGGTTTTGAGCGTGGAGTCTGTGTCAATTCATTTAATGCAATTCAGTGCAGTTCATTTCAGTTGAGAGAGAGAGAGAGAGAGAGAGAGAGAGAGAGAGAGAGAGAGAGACTGAGACAAAGAAAGGAGTAAACCTAGAAAAAGATCCAGAGATGAGAAAGAGGAGGAAAAGAAGAAGCAAGAAGTCAAGAAAAGGAGAAGGATAGAGAATGGGGAGAGGGAGAGAGAGTGAGAGAGATATGCATATTAATTGCTGAAGGCTTGTATTTGAATGTGTTTTCGGGGTGTATCTCTCCGACCCCCCCCCCACAGCAGGATTTAACACAGGGAGATGTTATTTGAGCTGGCAGTTACTCGCAGGCCTGCCCCCCAAAACACACACACACACACACACACTGCCAGTCTTTCATTGTCAGTAAATCTCTTTTTCTTGTGGTGCTCTATAACGTGCACTAGAGAGAATTGCGTGAATAAATCAATATTTTCCTCCAGATGTGACAGCCTACTTACTGAGTATATAAAACAAAAACTTTTTGTCCAAATATATCCAGACACCCTTTCTAATGTGTGAATTTTGCTAGTTTAAGACTGACCCGTTGCTGACATGTGTGTTTAATTATACACGCACACACACACACACACACACACAGTTTAATCTCCACAGAAAAGCATTACCAGTAGGATAGGATAATTTGGAGTAGCCACACATGAACTTAAGTTCACCATGCCCGATGCCAAGCATCATCTAGAGGAGTATAAAGCCCCCAGTATTGGGTTGTGGATCAATGGAACTGATCTCTCTGGGGTTATGAAGCTCCATCCAGTACCTCTGGGATGAGTCTGAGCCATGTCTAAAACTAACCAACCAACGAATAAGCATCTGATCTCACTAAAGCTCTTGCTGACTGAATGCAGTCACATCCTTACAACACATGTTCCTCACATATTCCAAACAGGGTAATTAACGAAAACCAAAACTAAAACTAGCAGTGAAAATTTAATTCAATAACCCTTGAAACATGAGCAGCACAGATCAGTGCCGGGAGCGCAGCAAGCGGCAAATTGTCGTCAAACGTTAAAACAACTCCTTATATTGAATTTCCCCTGGTTTGTGTTGATGCTGGAGGTGTCAGATATCATGCTGAGCTATCAGTGCAGACCATGAAAGTTTTGATTTGCACTGATTACTCTACTTTTAATGAACAAAAATGTCAATAAATGTTGTCATGCATTCTTCCATCCTAGCTTTTTCAAGATCTGTAAATCACTGCTTTCCTCATAATCCTCATAAATAAAAACTAAACTGAAACTAGCAAATAACACAAAAATAAAAATAAAACGACTCGTAAACTAACCCAAACGGTAACCCTTTGCAATAAGAAAACCCTTATAAAGGGTTTATATTAATTAGGTTTATGAATCATTAATAAGCAGTTATAAAGAAGTTATAACAGTTGTCATACATTGATGCAGGCTCACTATTTGGCAATATGTGGTGTTTTAATAGTAACAGCATGTTAACAAATACCTGATGAAGCTGACAGTTTCAGAATCGTAATGAGAAAACTTTATTGATCCTGGAGGAAATGTATTGATCCTGAGAAAGCAAAATGATAAGCTCAGCAACTAGCAAAATCTGAGATCTTGCCCAATATGTCAACTGTTATACCATGTTTATAACTGCATACTAATGATTTATTAATGACCTATTATTGATGTACAACTTAACAACATAATTATAAGATAAGAGAAGATAAGATAAACCTTTATTTAAACAATGGAATAGAATAAAGTGGAACAAAAATACAAATGTGCACTGTAAAAATGTATATATGTAAACTATATGTAAATTTAGATATATATGTATGTACACAGTGAGTATATGTATGTATGTATATATATATATATGTACACACACACACACTCACTGTACACACACACACACTCACACACACT
>JBBPCX010069110.1:0-11622 GCA_037974365.1 Hydrocynus forskahlii
TGGTCGGGTTGGTACACAGTTAGTGATCCTGTTCCACTACGGTTCTACTCCACATTATGGCAAGAACCACTTAACTACGTAAAAAGAAACAACAGTCCATCATTACCTTACTACAAAACATATTCTGGTTTGTTTAACTCTTTTTTTTTTGTTTACTACATAATTCCATGTGTTCCTTCATCGTTTTGTTTTCAAAATTAATCTACAATGTGGAAAATAATAAAACACAGTGAAAAAAAATTGAATGAGAAGGTGTGTCCAAACTTTTGACTGGTAGTGTACATATAGAGAGCCTCCACTGTATGATGTTGAATACATTTATGGTTTCTGTGATGAGTGAAGCTGTATTAAATCTGTATTAATGGATCTTTACGCGACCCTGTTCTCCACCTGCTCATACCAGGTGTGCATGTGGGCTAATGGAGCTAATCTAATCTAATGTTTCTATTTACAGGCCTGCAGGTCCACCTACACAACACCGGCCATACCTGTCTGATTCATACACTCATGTTCCTGCCCTCTGATTGGATTAGAGGCGTGGATCGTGCCCTCTGATTGGCTGGAACAAACTCCACCGTTCGGGTCTGTAGTGGGAAGATGACAGCAGCAGCCGGAGGTCATCAGCGTCCATTTCTGCAGGAGTTATCTGATCACCAGGTATCTGGTGGTGTGGAGGGCTTCTGGGAACGGAATGGAGATGAAGAATGATCTCCTGCAGGAATGACAGATGGATGAGCAGTGGCTCCGAGGAGCGTTTTCATACTGGAACAGCTCCATCTGTTGGTCAGTAGGAGAAGCACAGCAAAGAAAGATAACATCAGCAGCACCTGCCTTATCCACTCCACTAAATAGGATCAGCTTGACCTGATTTTCTATAGTTCTGCACAATTAAATGGTTGAGATGTAAGCAAAGTCAGTCAGAGTTGGTTTGGTGTGAAATGCTGGGGAACCGTTCACAGTGGAGGTGAATGGATCCAGACGTCTGCCTCTCAAATCTCCTCACAGAAAGTTCTTCCATCAAATGGTTCTGGTTGCGCCACCTGACGCCTGAGACGTTGTTGTACCAGAGTTCTGAGAAGATTTTGGTCCTAAAACTAAACCCATTCATGGTGGAGGGATACATGCAGGGCGTCGTGAGGTAAGATAGTCCCCAAAAAACAGTCATTTAGTTCAGATTCACTATTTTACATCATCAACATCCATATAAACTCTCAGAGACACGTGGAGCTTCACTGGGAAGAACTCAAGAGTCACTACTATGAACCATTTTACACCAAACACACTCTAGATATCTTTCTCTACCACTGAATAGTTTTCATCAGTGGTTCCTTCCCTGTTGCTTTTCTTGTGATGAAAGGTAAGAAGATCTGGACAGCTTTCTAGGAAGCTTTCAGTCTTTTGTGAAAGAAGAACCAACAGTGCTGAACATGCAGAAAACAGAAAGGAGGTGTGGAGACTCTAGAAGCGACTGAGAAGAAGTAGAGTCGTGGGTGAAGTTGTATAAAGTGCTTTTATTTAACTGAAAACATTTTTTTCCTCATTTTTTTCCCTCAAACTGACATCACAGTTTACAAAATGCCTTCTGGATTTCTTCGATGCGATTAGATTTCATCCTCGGTTCCGACAGGACAGATATTTGAAAAAACAAATTAGCCTTTAGCCCTGATATGGTAAAGCTCGTTAGGTCATTTGGCAATTAGTTCATTGAAAGATTAACAGAGAAACCCGAGAGAACACCAGGAATAACGCTTTCATACAGTAAGAAAACTGGATCAGAACGACTCTCACGCCCTTCAGAGCCCATGCATCGTTTAGGATCAAATATAAAAACAGGATTAACCCGTTATAAAAATCACTGATTTTCATTGTACTATAGAAAGTTTGGTCAGTTGCCAGAGAGAAGTTTTGCTACTTCATCAGGAAAAGTGGTATAGTGAGTTATAGTCCATGGATCATCATCATCATAATCAGTGTGTGATGTTTTACCCATGCCAAGGAAACTGCTTTGTTTAAAAAAAGATCAATAATGGAAGCTAAACCCAAATTAGGCCTCAAACACAAAAAGACCCTCAGAAAATAGAATTGTTTTTTTTTTTGTATCGACAGCTCTTGAGCTGGAAGCTGACGGAAAAGCACCTGTAAAGCGATGGAGGGCCCCGTTTCCTGAATACCACGGAACAGGCTCTCCCGCATTTTCCACCGTCTTCAAAATCCTGCCCAACCACCAAAAGGTCACACCACCCATGAGAACTTCACGGGATAAATTTGGCTTCTTTAGTTTTGCATGGGCTGGTACAGCTGAAGAATTGTGGCAACAGTACGCAACAACTGCCAAATCATCTGACCAAGTGGTTAGCCTTCCTATTCGGTACAACAGCTTAGTTGCTCCATTGTAAAACTAATCTAATTAGGGCTGGCCCGAATAGCAGTTTATAGACTTCGAATATTTGTTGCCATTTCCCAACGACTAATTGAATCCGCTCTTGAAATCACCCTTATGAAATATTTACATTTCATAATTAACTTTCATTTGAAGAAATATTTGATGCAGTTAAATCTATATTCAAGAGAGGGCATCAGTGTGTTAACAGTCAGGCTGAAGCCCAGCTGTTCATGCACATATGCTGCTTTAGAAGCTGTGATTGTAGCCCCTCGTTTAAATACAACTTTTATTAGAATTAGTTTTTCTTTTTTGAATACTATATCGATCCTGGGGTAATGAGTCCGCTGTTGCTCAAGGGTACCTCGGTGGTGTGCAACTGGCAGTCCTGGGATTTGAACCCTTGGCCCTCCAATCACAGGGGCAACTTCCAAACCACCAGCTGCCCATGTGTTACCATCACAGCTTTCAGGCTGAGTTGAGCTCATTCAGAGCTTCAGAGAGTTGAGAGGCGTTTCTGGATCTACAAGCCCACCTTAGAGCACCTTCATGGATCCCCTTCTTCATCCACTGCTACAGCTACTTTGGGCCAGCCATAGTGTACATTTTTTTGAACCAAACTATAAATTTAAATATCAATGCTACACTACTGTGCTACAAGGTTCCACGGTGACGGCCACAGACACCATGTTCCAGATAGCAGTGCAGAAAAGGAGCTGAAAGAGCTTGAGGCCCATTTGCATCACTGGGCAAGTCTTCGAGACCTCAGAGCAGGACGAAGGCTCTTGTCTTTTTCACAGTGAGGAGGCACGGTGGTTTCGATATTGCTTTTGGAATTGAGGCGCACTCGTCTGAAGCTGTCTGGCGATGCCAACACAACTGGGGTCAGATATGTGGAAGCCTTCGGCCTAGACCGACCACCCTGTAGAGTTCAATTCCAAATCCTGTCCTGTGCTGCAATCATCACCCGGCTGTCCAATTGTTTTCATCTGCATGGAGAAGGCAAGAACTGAACCGAAGCATTCTTACATGCTCTATTTTCAGATCTAGAAGGCCTTCATTAGCTGGAACTGACCAGCAGATTCACAGCAACGGGTTGGAATTAAGACTCTGCAGGATGGCAGATCTTATGCCAATTTTCCGAGCATAGCTCATAGATGCTCATTGTCCTTCCTTGTAATTCCCGAACATTCTGTTCTCATCTGAACTGTCCCACCCAGAAATTCACTCTTTTAGCTACTGTTGCAAGGCTGGATGAGCTTGCTGAACCTAATAAAATATGTTATATCTATGTTTACATTACTGTGGCTCTAAACAAGATCTACTATTATTCCAGCAGCCAAAAACAACAGTAAAGGAGCGTGTGCCGCTTTGCTCATTTGTTTGGAGCCAATGGGTCAACAGCGTATTCATACAAGCAAATCAGATCTGTGGGAGACTGGCCAGTCAAACAGGTTGCCTGTCTTTACACATGTAGGGATGAAAGTGCATTGGACTGAATGCAACATTTGTTGCATAATGCTGAGATTGAATAGTCATTAAAAATCTCGATAATTGGCCTATCAGTGGAGGCGCAACTGCCTAGAACCTGGTCATTCCATTGGGAGGTCGCAAGGTCCCTGGTAATGACTGGGAGTCCAAGACAGTTTCTCCCTCTCACCCATCACTAGGAATGATGCCAGCCAGAGTTGCAGTCTGTAATTAGCAGTTAGCGTTCTCCTCCAAACGTGCTGAACTATCCAACAATGTGTTGAGAAGATGTGGTGGGGCTTCACCCGACTCAGTGGAATCATGAGCTAGCCTTCACCCTCCCTATTCCCCAGAAGACCTCACTAGCTAGCAACCAAGCAGAACTGGACACCACAAAAGTAGCAGGGAATTCTAAATGCATCTGAGCTGTGCTACAGCTTTCCATTGGGTCTGAATAGGATTTCTACCAGACCTCATCCAACCTAGCAACAGTAGCTACAATGGAACATGTTTGTGGGCGCAGCCAGGACTGGTCAATTCCAAACACCTCAGCAGGAACTGATAAGAACCCTGAGATACTGTTAGGATAGGAAAGCCCATGGTAAAACTGAACAGACCTTATTTTTACAGTTCTGCGACTACAAACACAAACTCACACATGCTCTTGCACGCATACATTCATACATACCAAGTTTGGCCTTTCATGGACATTTGTGACTTGACACTCAATATAATCTCAATGAAGCAGCTCAAAAGGCCTCTCAGAAGAGGCGGAAAAAGAGTTATCTGTAGAATAGGTGATAAATCTTTTTTAAAAATTAGCTTTCATGATCACGAGTTAAAGGAACCATGTTCTTGAGGACATCCTCGAGGAGATCCTTCCTTAACGTAACTTACGATACGCAGGTGTTATGCTAGTCAGTGGCAGAGTAGGGAGTGGCTGGCTGCACCGGGACCTGAGTGCAGATGAACAACGCTGAGGTTTATGGCAATGTTAGGAAGCAGACTCTCCCTTTTGCCCTTCCTCATCTCCTACGGTCGTACACTCATTTCTCCGTCAGTGAGAGCTGCAGGATCCTCTCTAGCTCCTCCTCCTCCTCCTGCCGCCTCCTGTCCTCCTCCTCTTGTGCTCGGGCGGACAGCTCCATGGCGAGCCGCAGGTCGGAGTCTGGGCTGGAGGCAGAGCCTGAGCTGGTGGGCGTGGTGTCCAGGTCCAGGACGCCTTCTGAGACGGTCCTGAGGGGAAAGCATTGGAAAACCAATCAGAATTGCATCAAGGCAGAATATGAGAGAAAGTGAAAGGTGAACTATGAAACACTCACCCATCACTGAGGCTGTTCGCCAGGCCTTGGCTCAGAACTCCATTAGAGTCACCCCAAGAGTCCTGCAGGATTTGGACAAAATATCAGTATTGGGATTACACAGCTACATATTGCAAATGTGATTCCTTTCAATACAGTAAAGGGTTCATATCTTTACTTTTCTGAAAATAAAAAATAAAATATTGTTAAATTTTCAAAATGTAGGTTTACTTCCATATAGATCACACATGGAAACTAAGCTGCAAGAACAAACCATTTTCAACTCGAGTTTTTGTGATGTCCCAAACCAACACATATACGTACATCTCCTTCAGTTTAGCCCTGTCCATTCATGCACAAGTTCTAATGAGTGTTCCAGCCCCGAGCCTCCGTGTGAATGAGCTCAAATACAGGGCGGCTAATCACAAAAGAGCTCATTTACATATATATAAATCTAGGATTTAATAGATTTCACTCCTCCTTACTTAGCCAACATCATTTTAGCCCCACCCGTTCATGCAGACGTTCAAAGGAGTGTTCCAGCTCCCTGCTGCTGAATGGTGGTATGAAAATGAGATTTTTGTGGTTGAGTCACCTCTGTAATGTATGTGGAGAGAGAACAGAGGGGCAAGGCGCCTTAAAAATGTGTGTCTGCGAGAAAGAGTTTGTGATGTCATGGTTATGGTGGCTGTAAAGTGACAAAACACGGACAAAACACTATGTCAGTCTTACATAGCAAAACACAGCACTCTTAAAGAGACTAAACGACACTAAAGCTCAGGTCAGTTATTTAAAAGAAAAAGTGTTGCTGTTTATTGTGGTTTCATTAAAAATAATCGGCCAGTGAACGCGGCTGTATGCACGGCCACCCATTTTTGGGCGAGAGTGGTTCGCTCCACCTGTTCTCATCCTGGAGATAGAACTGTTCATAGTGGTGGTCAGTGGAACCAGACATCTGTTTCTAAAAGTTCCCTCCCAGAAAGTTAAACAGTTAAAGTTAGAGGCGCCAGAATGTAACTGCTGCACCATTAGTAACCACTTAGTAACACCACAGGAACCAAATAGCAACAACCACAGTTTATACTGCAACTGCGCAATCACACTTTGTGTTTTCTCACAGAAATGCAGTCTAGTTACTATAATTAATGACCTTTGTGTATGATAATGGGCTATATTAAACTGACTTGATTTAGAAATGCACTTAATACACAGCCCATTCTCTCACACACACACACACGCACGCACACGCATACGTATATACACACGTGCACACACGCGTCTAACCTGTGGACTGCAGCCGCTGGACTCCAGCAGGCTCTGGTGAATGGCGTACTGCAGCAGCTCCTCGTCGTGGTTGGACGCGTGCTGGCGTGGTGCGCTGTGCCTGTTTCCCCCACGGAGGCGGTAGTGAGCAGGAACGGTGAACACGGAGGGACACACCTGGAACGGGACGGGGCCTGGAAAGAACGGGACAAACCGTTGGTGCATTTGCCAAACAGATTTGGCACCACATAATGCGGGGTCTACACTGTACAATTTTGCTGTTTCCAGTTGAAAATAACAGTCGTGAAACAGTCGTGTTGATTTCTTTTGTGGTGGCTCCTAAATGGTGCTTTTGAGAGAGGATCAAAGGTGGCCGTCGTTACAGCGACCAAAGACAGCCTGAGATTTTTTTTCTGGCAATTTCAGAAATTTAGGACGACCATCTCAGTGTGTGTGCTGCTACAACCTACGACTACTGACCAGCCAATCAGAACACAGCATGAAATTACATATTTATCAACACCTTCACACACACCACACATCAACACACACGTCGTACGCAAGTTTATTAGGTCCAGTGTGATTTGTAACGATCTTATAAGATTGCTGAAATCAGTCTGTAGAAGGTGTAAAGCTTTATAACAACAGTTTTATGTAATGTCTGCTTGTGTGTCATACTTGACGCTTTACTGCTCTCCTCCGCCGTCTCGTCCGTTGGTGATGCCAGTTTGCTGCCATCTGCTGGCTCATCTGTACTGCACATGTTGACGTTTCCAAACGTAATGCGTGCGTTAAGGACGTGGAATAGTGGAATTTCTGCCAAAAAAAAACAAGGAAAACAAGGAGAGATGTTTGAGACTAATCACGCCCTCACCTTCACAGCCACACCACTCCTGCTTTCTGAAAAAAAAGGGATGCTGGGAACATTTCATGATGTGACTGTTCTCTTCTTTGTATAAAAACAGTTTTTAAAGTTTTCTTACAACAGCAAACTAATTTAAATCATGATCAGTTCATGTAATATCCTATTATTATGTGCAATAATATTGTACAATATCAGTATATTAGAAGAGTATTTCAGGAGACTTTTATCCAAAATTTATATTGTTCTTGTCTGTGTGTCTGTACAGTCATAACGTAAGTAATTTCCTCCGGTATCAATAAAGTTTTCTGATTCATCGGCTCATTGATAGCGGGGGCCTACCGATCTTGACGGGGAACCCTGGGGGGAAGCGGAGGGTGATGAAGTCTCGGAGACGGGCGAAGTGCGTGCTGGTTCGAGCCATCAGGTCTATAATGGGGGTCACCTGCTCCACAAACGAGAGGGGGTGCTCTTCACTCATCCACAGCGTGCCCTTAAACCTGGCAAACACACGACGACAATATATTATACATACTGGACATACACACACACACAGACAATATATTATACATACTGTACATACACACACACACACACAATATACATACTGTACATACACACAGACAATATATTATACATACATACACACACAGACAATATAGTATAAATACATAAACACACAGACAATATATTATACATACATACACACACAGAGACAATATATTAAACATACATACACACACAGACAATGTTATACATACATACACACACAGACAGACATTATACATACATATATAGACACATGGACAATATATTATCGATACTGTACAAACACAGACAATATATTATACATACATAAACACATTCACACACATACATATATTTAATGAAGGACTGACCGAGTCAAACCAGGTTTCTGATGAAACTACAGTAATACTGGACTTCCACAAAAATGCACTGATATACTGAACAGAACATCACTGTTTACTATAGAATGGCATTAGTGTTTTTTTTTTTTTCAGTCTATTAATTAATATGAATGTGAACACTCACTGCTCTAATTAGTTTTTAAATATTATTTTCAAGGATATATATAATTTACTAATTTTGTAACATAAATAACATAAATTCAGCTACATTTCCATATAAAATATAACTGTATAAATTCTTTTGTACTGTCGAGAGAACACAAAGCACACAGACAAACACACAGACAAACACACACACACACACACACACACACACACAAGTAGATCTCTAAAATGAGTGTTTGTCTAAAAAATAAAATCTTCACCTTTGTGTTCTGATGGTGAGCTCGATGGGTCGGCCGATGTCTCTGTCTTTCAGGTCGAAGTCAGGATTGAAGTACTCCTCTGGAGTGATAGCTGTGGGGTTGGTGGCTGTGGCGAACTCCAGAGTCAAATCCTGCCAACAGGGTTAGAGAGAAATCACTTAATTTTTCTGTAGCCGAGCCGACGTCCACCTTTATGTCTCAATGAAATAGAAAATATGCGACTTTCTAAGAATCCACAGAGTCTACAGTGAAGAAAAGGTGAAGCACTACAGGTACAGCAACTTTATCCCACTATGTTTAATCACTGTTCCACCATTAATAGGTTAATAACGATTCATAAGAATTAGTGCACGTAAATAGTCGTTACCCCCTGAGCGCTGATCTGCTGTTCTACCGTTCCGAGCAAAGATTCCAAGACATTCCTTTCACCTGTCGAGGAGAGATGGGAGGGGTCTCAAATGGTAAGTCAACTCAGACAATTAAAAAAAGGGAAAAAAAGGGGGGGGGGGGGGAGATTTTCTTTTATTTTTTCTTTTTCAGCTTTGGAGGTGTGCTTTTTTTTTTCAATGCCCCAAACCGCAGTTTACAGTCTAATGCTAACTGTAAAATGCAGGATCATGAGAGAAGAACGAGGTCTCGCGCCACCATGTGGCAGAGACAATGTAGACGTCTACACCAAAATAAAAGTCTATTAAGTAAATTTTTTACTATATGTAAACTAATACTAAATACTGATACTTAGTGATGATGTATCAATATAACACTATCACAAATATCGCAATAGTACATTGTATAGATTTTTCACACCCCCTAGTAGATATTAAATAAAAAATGAAGAAAAGGAAAGAAAGTGTTACATGTACAGAATGGTGAAAAGAATCTGTAAGGGACTTTAAAATGACTGAGTGCATGGAGAATTTAAGTGATTATAAAATAATATCCAGAAATCATCACATTTCAAAGGTAGCGATTCAATTCTGAAGCAGATTTACCTTTATTTTATAAATGAATGGAAATAAATAATTACACTATATTACTGATCATTACAGTAAATAAAATAAAAACAATCTGAATGTTTCTTTGAGTATAATATTATTTACTCTTTATTCTGGCCTTCTCTTCATCAGTGAGATGTTCCGTCCTCGTCCGAATCACAACGTTCACGTTGTTGACAGAGAACACCTGCAAAAATAAACAAACCAAACAACATAAAAATGATCATCATCATTAATGACGAGCTCCTTAGCAGGTCAATATTCAGCTTTTCTGTAAACACGTCTCCCAAAGTTTCTCAATAAACCCCAAATAGATTAAACCCAGCTCTTAAGGTGGATCAGACTAGTGGACGTGGTTTAGGACACAGTATGACTTACTGTGAGCTGTAAAAATGAACTGAACTTCTTCATTAAGGTGGATCAGACTAGTGAACATGGTTTAGGACACAGTATGACTTGAGTTCACTGTGAAAGTGAACTTAACTTTCTGTTTCAGGCAACACCAGGGCTGCAGTTCTCTAAGCAGTTATAAGGATGATCTTGAACATTTACACAGTCATTTGTACTCATACTTTGTCCTAAACCACATCCACAAGTTTGATTCTTTAATGAAGAGCTGGAGATGGTTTTGGATGGTTTACAGAAAAGATTTGGGTGACTATTGACTTCTACTGTTCGCAACATTAACTAACATTAGCTTTGGGATCAGCAGGGAAATTATACTGTATAAATTGGATGTTTATCTACTCCGTTAACAGCTCTTATTCTAAACCTGTACTGTCGGTCTAATACTTATGAGCTCTCACCTTTGCTTCAAATCCGTTCACTGCTTCTGTTCTGTCAGTTCTCCAGCCCCAGATTCCAGATTTACACCTGGACGAACAATCAAGGTCAAATGAAACCATTCACTCAATCCCAGAATATCCCAGATCTTCCACCACACTAAACAACGTTAACATGAGGTTCTTAGGTTCTGTGGATTTCTCCAAATTCTTCAGATGAAATTACAAACTCCCAACAATCCTACAGATCCCAAACAAGTTCCAACCCATCTTCACTGCCACTGCAAGCACACTTGAGTCTTGTCAATCAATGTGATAAACTGTAATTTACACTCAATGTGGTTTTCTGCTTGTAACTGTGTCCTGTGCAATATTTTACATGTGGAGTAATATGTCATTAATAATTCTGGAAAGTTTACTTTCTCACTTTACTGTTCCACCGCTGTATTCTCTATTTATTGTATGTTTCTGCCATTACTTGTACTTTCTCCAGTGCTGTAACTGCCTCCTGTACAATAATAATCACACGGATCATGCAACACTAGTCAGTCTGGAAGGTTTACATCCAGGTCACACTTTACGTTAGATTACATTACAGAACACTGTTGTGACAATAAAGCAACCCTGAACTGTGAACCTAAGGTGAATGTATAATGATTTAGACCAGCGGCACAAACCTTTTTTGCGCCACGAACCAGTTTCATGCAAAACAATATTTTCACGGACCGGTACAGTTACAACTAAAAACAAAGAGTGTTTGGGTTTTACTAATGTTTGCAAGCTTGTGGTCTATTTGTGACGTACTATATCACGTGACCAAGACAAGCTTTTTTTTTTCAAAATAAAAGATCTTTCAGATAATCAATAAAATATTTTTATTCTGTCTTACTGTGCGGCCCAGTGGTTGGGGACCCCTGATTTAGGCTAGCAGTAAGCCCAATGCTAATTAGAGGGCTACATTATTTGTCAGCTACATTAGCCTCATAGAACTGTTTCTGCTGCCAAGGATGGAGGGTCACCTCTCAAACGAGATGTCCTTGGTGTCCAGGTAGGTGTTGACGATGGGTGTGGTCAGTCTCTTGGCTACCTCCTGCTCGTTAGGCTGCATGGAGTCGAGCGTGACTTCCTCTATCTCGCGGGAGATGTCGAAGCGCTCCGTGTCCACAACTTCCTCATCGTGGTTCACCTCCATTAGCTCAGCACAACTGTCTGCACACACAACACACACACACACACACACACACATATACACACACACATACACACACACACACA
>JBBPCX010069111.1:0-11621 GCA_037974365.1 Hydrocynus forskahlii
CCTGTATTACAAGACCTCTTTAAACCCTTTTCAGTCACAAACAAAACCACTGAATTCAAGACTGACATTAAGGGGCCATTAGTGACATCCCTCACACACATCCTTAATAGAATCTTAATAAACGCAAAAAAGCTACATACAAGTCAAATCAAATGTAAAATCATGACAGAAAAGCAGCTTTACAGAGAACCGAGTCCCCAGTGAGAGAACCAAGAACAACTGCCTCAGAGAGGGAGGGAGGAACCTTTCAACAAACTGAATTAAATAAATACTAATAAAATAAAGGTGTGTACAGTTTGTTCTTTTCCATAAAATTCAAGACCAGATGAAATCATTACAAAGTTCAAAAACAGGCGCAGTTTGTGACATTAAGCTCCTTTTTTAATAAAAAGGTATGAAACAGCTTCATTTAATTTTCCCTGAGTGCCTGAGAGGACTTTCCACCTAAATTATTCTCAGCAGACCACTGAGTGGACACAAGCCTATTCCTCCATGTAGGAAGATGTTTACAACAATGAACAAGTTCACTTATGACTGAAAAGAACATGATTAGCAGCATCACGCTGGGAAAAGTGTGACAAACACTAACCTTAGTATGACTTCTCTCATGAGAAGGGAAACTCAAACTGGGTCAAAATGGACAGAAGATTGATGACCCAAAATGACCCAAGAGCATCCTACAGAACAGCAGAAAACTTCCCACTGCTTTCATTATTGTTGTTGTTTCTGTTGTTATTATTATTATTAGACCATCATAACACTGGTTATGGTTAGGTCACCAGAGGGCATTACATTAGTGCAATTGTTTCACACTGCAGCTGACACGTTTTGTATAGAATATAAAGACATTACATTATTAACAGCACATGCTGCTATTACCCTCCAAATGTTTATATAGACATTCCTTTATTGTCAGAGACACAGCTAATTTCATGCTTTTTCATGTTTGTCGGTCTAAATTGAGTATAGATACAGTATCTGTTGTTTTTGGCTTTTTATTATCCTTTTTAATTTGTATATGCTGTTAGTGTAGGGGTAAAGGTATTTCATTCTAGACTGAATGTAAAAAAATTACAAGAAATATGAATCCTGATGCTTATTGTTATTATTATTATTTTCTATCTTCAAAACACTTGACCTTTCACTCAGTTATTATTGCAGTTATTTTTAGCAGTGTTATAAGTAGTTTTGTTTCAGTTGATACCCAAAGTTGTTTATGATGCCATCATCAAAATCCTTGAGGGAAAATGGGACTCCCGCATTCCTCAACCGGTTTGACTTGTAAAACTACACGTCAGTATCTAAACCAATACAAGGGCGTGACTTGACGTCACCGCTTTACTATGGGATCAACGCCATAAATGGTCTCCATGTTCACAGATAAAACAGAGCGTTTCCAGTGTGATCATATAACGTTCTGTATATTGTCACTGCCTCAAACAAACAAACAAAAACAAAAAATAAAAACACAATGGGAACTTCACAGGTGACAGCAAAAATGTCTACATCTGCCAGTGACTGTAAAAGTCATTTTGAAGCATGAAAGCATAAACATTCCACAAAATATAAAGGATAGCTTTATGGGTTTTTTTTATAGAATAAATGTAATTTTCTTAGTTAATTAAGTATTTTGTGATCATATTATAAAGCAACCCTGAATAAACACATGAATAAAGTAACTGAAAAACAACATTGCCCACTTCAGTGCACTATTACAAACTAATGCTGTATCTGAGAGTCTGTAAGGGTGTATTAACACTAGGTTATTTGGACCATGCTGGAGCATGTTTGACCCAGACTAGTACAGAATATGGGGTGCTTGGTCTGTATTGCTTGTAAGTTATGGGTTGGGAAGTCAGTGTCAGCAGAAGTATGGAGAATTATGGGGGAGAGGGTCATGGTAAAGAGGGGCAAAGAGGTAGTGGTTGGGAGTTATGTAGACTGAGAAGGAGTGGGAGGGAAGATATGAGAGGATTGGGAGGTAAGGAAAGGGACAATGTAGAGGATCAGTCACTGAATATCGCTATAAGGTATAATGAGGACGAACGGTTGTAAAAGCTAGATCCAGTAAATTTAACAGAATGGTCAAAAATCAAATAAGGAAAGTGAAACATGCTTGAGTTCAGTATGATTAAAATGTATTAATTGGGCGACCCAAGCAACAAATGGTAAATTGTCATCATACAGCAAAACATCTCCTTATGAGAAAGTTGCCCCGGTTTGTGTTGACTCTCGAAGTGTCAGACATCATGCTGAACTTTATTTGGTGTTCCTATATCAGTTAAAAAAACATAGTAATCTACTGGGTCGTCACACGCAGATACCCATGAAGAACAAAAATGCCCAATGTTCTTTTAATTTAGGTCTTAGGAAGAAATGGGAAAACACACCAGATCTTTAAACCCCGGAGAACTTTCGGGATAGTCTTCGCTCACAAGTGGAGGGCGGGGACTCGTAGAGGGAGGGGGTCTGGAAAGCGGCCAAGTGGCAGCACGCCAAGAGAAAAAGCAGCAAACGGTGAGAGTGTAGGAGAACAAACACTGGTTTTAGACTGTTTTACACCATTTCTATTTACTGAAATCAGAGTTTACTGATATACTCAGAGTTCAAGGGGTTAAAAGTGAAATGTGACATTATTAAGAGTGCCAAAAGACTGACTAAAGGTAACGGGAAAACTGAGTCAGTTCTGAAAGAATTTGAAACAAAAGGTCTGCTATGTTGGCCTGCAAGATGAGTCCCTGTCTTGTGCCCACAGACTAGTTACACAAAGTGAGTGAGACTGAGAGTGAGAGGGTCTGCTATGAGAGCTGGATTTCTGAGGGATAGCATGAGAGAATTCATACCAAAACCCATATGGGAAATTATCCAGTGGGTAAAAATAGTGCAAAGTGTGGTGGCTGTCATGAGTGTGGGAATTGCGAAGGACAAAGTCTGTTATATGAAGTTAAAAAACATGTGTGTATGTGTGTATGTGTGTGTGTGTGTGCGTGGGGGGGCATTCTTGTGGCTGCACTTTGACCATATAATGACAGTGTCACGTCGGGGTGTGCTGGGAAGTGAGGCGAGGCACGTGTGCAGGCTCTTTTTAGATGGTATTTAATACATAAAGGACACAGACTCTATACCAGAACCAAAAAAAAGCACAATGGCCAAACAAAAACACAGTTAACAGAAGACACATAAGGAGCAGGAACAGTGAGGACAAAGGTGAGGGTATTTGTGAGGGGTGACCAGCAAAAACCCACATGAACTCAAAGAACTTAAATACTAAACCCACTTGGACACAAACCAATCCAAAACCCCGAATCACTTAATCTAAATACAACACAGCTGACACAGTGACCTAAGACACAAACACACTCCCATAAGTTTAAAATAAAAATCCCAAACAAAAACCCCAGCCGTAACAGACAGTCATGGAAAACTGTAAAAAGTAATGATTGTTATTAGATGTTTAGCTGGAATAGAGTCTGGAATAAACAAAGTAGTACTGAAACAAATCTACGTGTCTTTGATTAGATCAAGGATGGTATATGGAAGTTTAGTAAATGGATGAGCCTCAAAATCTCTACTCAGGCTATTAGGATACAGGGGCTGTTCAGTCTTCACCAATATGAGCACGACAGGCTGAGACAGGGGAACTGTCACTGGATTTGCTTCATAAACAGCTCTGAGGAAACTGCCGGATAAACTTGAAAGGGCAGCCAACCAAACAGTGCTTCAGATTTGTGGACTGGCCTCAAGCTTTGGGTGGGCTGCGGAAGTGGTGGGAAAGCATATGATCGTAAATGACAAGGCGTTTTGCTTTTAGTTCCACTTGAATGTAGTTTCCAAAATGAATGTAGACTTGCTTGAAATGAAATCCAAGATTTCAATTTCAGAGCTGGTCCATTAATACTATTGTCTATTACATTTTAAAGTCTGTTTTATAGTATATTTGTGTCTTTACAAGATGTATCGATATTGGAAAAGGTGATACAGGAATAGCTTTATGAAAGGACATCAAACTTCCAGAATGTTTACTCAGTAGAACTGAATGCTGCATTGATGGCGGTACGACGGACAGACCAGATCCAGTCTCAAAGTGCGTTGGTGTGCAGTGATGAAAAATACTGGGTTTGGGATAAGTAGGAGTATCTGTGAGGTTTTGTTGGCAATAAGGAGAGTGGCAGTGAGAGGCGATGAGATCATATTAATGAGGATTCAAGCTCACACAAGTATTCTACCTAATGACAAACTGACAAACCCCTTACAGAGAGTGAGATTGAAAAAAATCTAAATCTTTCCAAAAAGGTATTGTGCAAAAGAAAATAAATATTTTTATTTGGGAGCAAGAAGGAACGGGAAGGCATCTGTTTTATTATAAAGTGGGTTAAAAATTACAGAGGAACTTAGTGGGTGAAAGAGGGCAAGTAGAGTATGTCTGACTAGAATAGCACACTTGAGGTCATTGGAAAGCATTTAACCAGACTGTCAGGAGTGTCATGCAGAAGCAGTAAAAACAGAAAAACAGAAAAAAAGAGCTGACATCTTTGTTGAAAAGCTAATTAACAGCTTAGTAACGTGAATAGAAGTGTCCATTTCCCACTGAAACTTGTTCTTATGTTATTTAATGAACTTACCTTGCCAGGTAGCTACCACAGTGGCTAATAACTCTGCCATGGTGTAGTAAAGCATGAGTTAGCGCTAAAGCTACTAAAAGAAAATCTAAGGTTAGATTTGAGGTTGCTGACACATGAACCTACTTCATCTTGTGTAGCTTAGCATCCCTCTATAGTGTAAAGTGTGTAAACACAGGGGCAGTTCAGGTAATCAGGAACACTTTTTGCATTCTTGGCCAAATACAAATTCACGATATATTTCTGGAGACCTTTGCATGTTTTCTAATAAAAATGAACAACTGAGAATGAAACACAAATAAACAATGTACATATTATTATAATAATTACCTATGGAATGTAAGTCTGTAATGCACTAATACATGCACACATCGAAACACCATTGAAGCCATTTGATCTGTGACAAACTCGGAACTTTGAAGGACATGTCTGACAACAACATGAACAGGAAATCTTTAAACTGTCCTCAAATTTCCAATGAAACCTGGAACCTGGAAAAGAAATGTATGAATAAACAGATTTGCTGAATAGAGCATGTGTGGGATGTGTAGTCTGCCTACATTTTGATGACTCATTTATTAGTGTAGATATGAAGATGAGTCATGTTATAAACACACTCACGTGGGAGAATTATCAGGTAAACAGATTCACGTGAAATATATACATGAAAGGCCAGACAGAAGTCTGAATAAACTGCGTTTAATTCACTTTTAACCGAAATATTCATTTTCCTGTTTATGTTTCTTTCAAAAACAAATGAACCACAAATCTAAACCATGCTGTCAAGTGGACACAAACCTTTGATCATGTGATACCATATCTGTTTGTATTTTATCAGCTGACTGCACTAAAGGTTACCCAAATGTGGCCTACAAAGGAGCATTACTGCTTATGAAATACTAGATCAGTCTCATCACACCCCTTTAACCTGTTATTGAAGCATGAACACCAGTTTTGCAACAAAAAACCCCGAAACATTCATATTATCTTTCTGCTTGTTTTTTGTTAATTTTTTTCTCTTTCTCTGTCTTCACCACTACAGTCATCCTCTTGTATTTCTTGTGATAGTCATATTTTTCTTTCTTGTTTACTCCTCCACACATCTCTGTCAAACTTTCCCTCTTCATCTTCCCTTTACGTTTCCTGTTATTTTGTTTTCGAGCTTGGACTGCCTCCAGACCATATACACTTCACGGTGCAACACACGGTAAAACACTTTTGAGACACTGTGGTTTGGGTTTCCCAGCCCAGAAGCACACAGTAACAGAAGGCAGCAGATTCACATCTGTTCCACTTAGAAATACAAAGGCCCTTGTTTAGAAAATCATACAAAATCATACCAATTCCTTATTAATTCAAACCAAAGGAGAACGGACCTTGTAATGTAGGCTACAGTGTTTTTCCCTCATTCACTTCCTCGTTGCCTCAGTCCTCCCAGTCCTCCCATGAAAATCACTGCTCCACATCAGGAGTTCATCCACATACATGCATTCCTCCTCAATTTTGCACAGAACTGAAATGCTGAAGCAGATGTTTTTAGAAAAAACTAAGAAATATTTAAGTCTTTAATGACAGTAAATTGGCCCAGAGATGTTGTTGAGTCAGTCTTGGTGAGAACTGATAACATTGTTTTTCTACTGAATTTTATTCCTCTCATATGCAGGGGCGGAATTGGTGCTTCTTTTAAACCGGTCCAGATATGCACCTGAGAAAGTTTCGGTGAAACTGCAGCGACACTGCATTTCCACTATACACCTCTCACATGCAGAAACGGATGTGGTGCTTTTGAGGCCCCAGTAAATTAGGTCTTGAGGCCACAATCAAAACAGTAGCAGTATAGTCTGATAAAATAAATACTAAAATGGCCTTTATTGTCACATGTGAACCCACCAATGCACATAGCGCGAACAATGTGAAATTCCTTCTCTGCATTAAGCCCATTCACCAAGTGAAGCAGTGGGTAGCAGTCTGTGGGGACAGTACTTTGCTCCAGGGAACCTCAGTGGTGCCATTGACAGTCCTGTCCTGGGATTTAAGCCCATGACCCTCCGATCACAGGAGCAACTCCCTAACCAGCAGACCTCAAGCCATGCATTTGCATGGTCGCGCTGAATATCATTAAGCATATTCACTTGCAAAATAGAGCAAATTCACTTCACAGTTCAGAACAACCATTGAAATTTCATTTTTTGTTGTTTTTGGTGAAAGACGTGGCCCAAAAGATCCCAGGTCTCTGAGATCTGGGGTTTTGTGCTCTCATATCAATCAATGGCTTAAATTGTGACTTTTGTACCACAGACTAGGAGACTCGGCCAGGAAGACGGTATTTAATCTGGAAGCTAGTTCATTAAACTGTGCATAGAAGAGAAATGGGAAGTTCACACAGCAAGGGTCAAAGTGTCTCTAATCAGACAGAGAATGCACACTGGAGCACAATAAGAAGGAACACAATATGAAGTTTCTGTGCACACAGACAGGGTTTGTTGAGGACCCCTTTTTGTTGTTTTTCCCTAAACGAGGGCCAGGTAGACTGTAGCCCCCCCTAAACTCTGCTGGAGTGCTTTGTTCTGCCCTGATGTTAATCAGGTCTGCTCTGTATCCACTTTTCATGAGGTTTGTATGTGTGTGTCGAAAGGATGCAACAACCTTTGGAACAAAATTCCCAAGAATGAGTAGAGAGTAGTCGCAGGTAGAGGCATGGCTGAGCCAGGGGATCATGCTTTAAGAATCAACCCGGATCTAAAAAATAACAATGAAAACTAGCCCTGAAAAAACCCCCAAAGGATTACGGGCTCACGCTTTAGTCACCCACCTGGACTCTGAAACAGATCTCAAGGCTTTCCGGGTGAAAAAATACAGAAGGGAGAACAGTACAGAAGCCAGACACATTTCGTCGCTGTCTGGTGGAAACCTCGTAACTCCACTTTTGGTCTTTGTTTTTTTTTTTTTCATAAATCGGTACTATTGGTCAGTCTCCACATGGGTCTGTAAAATTTAGAAATTATTAACCAATGAAAAGTGTTGAAAATACTTATACCAATTTTGATGACACAGTATTCATCTATTTAGGAGATACATCGTTTTTTGAGTTTCCAGAGTTTTGGACATATGAGGTTTTGGCCCGACAGCGACGATATGAAAAAATATGATCATCAGCCTTTTGAGTGTGACGCAATACCGGGAAGCAAGGAGCCATCACTGGAGAACCTTTCTTATCAGGTTTCACATTTCGTAGCCTCAGGTACACACCCAAACAATTCCGCATCATTCCACAATTTCACACAGGCCATGCCCTTCAGTATGACTAGACTGTACAAAACACAGCACTTCAGTAGACATACACTTCAATATACATTAAAGAATCCACATTCCGCTGGGGTAATCACCACAAATCTTCTAGAATCAGTTTTATTAAATGCCCATAGTTTGGATACAGTATCCAGCCCAAAGCAGGTTGTGCCAGTTCAGAATTGTCAATTGATGAGAGAGCAAAAATTCTTTCCAGTGTCATTTGTGGGGGAGTTTGTGGGGAAAGATAACTGGTTTACAAGCTGGGAAAGCACCCGCAGGCCCACATCCTGCCAATTTCCTTCAGTGTTACCTGGTGATACATGAAGATTGTACCCATCCACCAGGAAAAAAAAACTACTTTCCACTGTGAAGGAAGTTCTACAGCCACAGCCGTAAAACAACAGGAAGAAACCCACTAAAGTGGGTTTGATTTAACTCACAGAGATATTTATATGGTCACTGAAATGTCGAGGTTTATCTTGATATTTTTTAATCAGTCCTCGACAGGAACTACATTCCTTCTTCCTCCAATTCTGGCTCTCATATCCATGAGATGGAGTGAATGTTCTGTAATGGTAGAGCACGTGGAGTTTTTTCACTTCACTAGGGGTGATCAAATAGCTCTGATGTTCGCACCTACTGGTGTTCACTAGAAAAATGACAAAGAATTCCCTTATCTACCAGAGTCACCATTACTTGGAATTGGATTGATCATCCCACTCAGACCCGGTAAAAATGTGGAATTTAGAGCTGGACACCCTGTGGCCACCTGGTGGTACAACATTAGTGTTGTGGCATTGATTACATTTGGTTTTGCATTTTAAGCTGAGAGGTGTGCATTCTCTTTCTCTCAGTTAATATGACTCATTTCTCAGTTTGAGTTAAGCGTTTGCCTTTGTTTGCCATGGTAGTTTTTGCAAGGTTTCCTCTACTAATTTAACTTCTACATTTCACTGAGACCTGTGCAGTCCTCTGTCCATCAATTCATGCAGAGCACTTAATAACTACACTGAAAATTGAGGATAGACAGATAGAGAGGTCAATAAGAATTTGAACATGAATGCACTTCTTGTAATGTTCTCTCTCTATACTACTACAATGAATCTGAAAAAAAAGCAATCAAGGTGTAACAGAGGAACAGTGAATGTTCTGTGATGACAGATCAAATGGAGTTTTTTCACATCAACTCAGTTTTATTTAAAGTTCACAGTTCATTTGGGATGTTCATATATACTGGTTTTCACTGAAGAAATGCAAAGATTTTCCCATTTCAACACACGGGGAATAACCAGAATTGATATCACATGGAATCAGATTCATGCACATCCCTGCTAAACATGTGTGCCGTCGAGTTGGACAGTTGTTTTGCAGCTTGTGGCCATATGGTGGCACTGTTTCATGATATGCTATATGGACAAAAATATTGTGACCATTACACAAACAAGGACTTTAATGACATTGCATTCAAATACAGACTTTAATATTGAGTTGGTCCCCCCTTTGCAGTTATATCAGCTTCCACTCTTTTTGGAAGGCGTTCCACAGCCGGCTGACTAGTGGTTAGGGAGGTGCCCATCTGACCAGAAGGTCGTGGGTTCGAAACCAAGGACTGCTAGTAGCGCCTCTGAGGTTCCCTTGAGCAAGATACCGTCCCCACACACTGCTTCCTGGGTGCTGTGTTACTGGTTGCCCAATGCTTCACTTGGTGAATGGGTTAAATAGTGTGAAAAGAAAGAATTTCTTTCTTTTCACACTGTGAGCTGTGGTGTGTTCACACATGACAAATGGTCACTTTACACTTTTAAATGTTTCTCTGTGAATATATGCCCATTCATTCTGTAGAGCATTCATGGAGGTCAGGCACTGATGTTGGACGAGACGGCCTGTCCAAGATTGTCCTTCAGTGAAAGTAAGGGCCAAGCCCAAATCCTAGAAAACAGGTGTGTTGCACTGTATATTTTTGTTACACATAGTTATTTAAGGTCAAAATGACATTCTTGAGCCATTATTTTATGTTAATCACCCTTCAGTCCCACCCCGAGGTTCAGTTATGGGTCTGATTATACCTGTGTGCTGGTAGAGGGTCGTGGTCCATCCATCTGTAGTCGATGTGGAAGCCAAACTACCAGGCTGAGACAGAATTTCTTCTGACTCTTTTGAGGTTCTTCATGATTGACAGCTGGGTTTTGTCGTTCAGAAGGAGCTTCAGCTTTAATGGCCATCAGGTTTCCTCTTTGGTTTAAACAGTGGGCATCATCAGTTTCATCTCGTTTCTGCCTCATCTGTGGGTGACAGAGGTACACATCGTACTCAGAAGCAAATACATTGTTATGTTCTGTGACTGAATTTAAGTTACCTGGACACTGATCTGCCATTACTGATCTACATCACATCATCTCATTTCCATCAATGCTCCTAACATCTTGTTAAAGCTTCAGTTTTTTAAAAAGGAAAAGTTCATTCACTGCATTTAAAATCGGAGTAACAGCATCTCTGAAACTGAAAGAGCAGGGGGAGCAATAAATGAACCAAGGACATGCAATATTCGATTCAAAGCCTGGGCACTGTACGTTGATTTTATCTCTTAATAGTTACTTTCAAGCTTTCCAGGCCACAGTATGTTCGCTTTCCAATTCATCTGCTTTTTATTTTCCTGCAGCGTTTACTGGAATTTCCCGCTCCATCTCTACATAGTGTAAATAGTGCAGCAGAATTTAAGGTGGAACGAAAACGCATATAAGACAACATCAGCATGGCGACAAAACACATGATTCGAAGAAGATGAGCATTTCTTTTAACTGAAAACACTTCTAGACTCCTGCCGAGGACTTTCACAGCTTCACTATTACATGTGGAATAATCAGAGCTCTAAACAGTCTTACTGAGAAGAAACAGGAGGCACAAAAGAGACGGTGGAAAATCCCCTTTATCTACCACATCACTACTTAGTAGCTAGATGAAACTGAACTTCTCCTGAATAGAGCTGAATTCACCACACCGCCCAGCGCCTGAGAGCTCCGTTTGAAACAAAAGTTAAAGTGGGCGTGACTTAGAGCACACGCTAAGAACAAACTTTTTTTTTAATTAAATCAAATAATTAAACACCAAATGATTACAAATAAAATTATACTATTGTATTAAATATATAATAATCAATATACAATACATATTGCAAATATACATATACATAATAAAATCAAACTTCTGACTCATGAAAGGTCTAAATGTATTATTCGAGTATAAGTAAGCATCTAGTAATTTAATCACTGATTAGTTCAACTATAAAGGAGCCATAACATTATACAAAAACATGTATTTGTTTGTTTGTTGTTTATCATAACCACGCAGAAATCAGTGCGTTAAAGAGGCGGAACTTGGGAACGCTCCTTATTTGGTTTCCATGACAATGACGCCACATAGCAACGCTGTGTTAAACCCCGCCCGAGGTTTTAGAACTCTCCGGTTTAAAGAGCTCTTCCTGCACATTTTATTTGTTGCATTATTTACGGGAGATAAAGATTTTACTCTTCACCTGGTTTGATTGTTCTTTCAGCAGCGATAAAACCACCTCGACTTCACAAAACACAGATATAAATAAAACCTTTCAACACTTTAAACCAGGGGCTTATCAAGTTTTCCAAAAGTGGGGGGGTGGGGTGTTGTGACAGACAATGAATTTAGCTTGACTAATTTAGCGTGATGCACTGTCTG
>JBBPCX010069112.1:0-11620 GCA_037974365.1 Hydrocynus forskahlii
TTTATTTTCTCATTAAATTCATATTTCATTTACCTCTGTGGCGTCCTCCCCTTTCCCTCTCCAGTACCAACCGTGACCTGTCAGTTGGGCATGAGACATTCAAATTTATTCTCCAGCATGTTTTCTTTATTCAGGTTACAAAGGGGGGAAATAATCTTTTTAAAGGTAATTGGGGGAAAAAAACAAAAAAACCTTGGAGCTAGAACTTGAGTGGCAAAGTAATGTAAAATTAATAGGATTTACCTCAAAATTACAAAGAAAATGCTACAATTTTAATATGGCCAGAAATCTTTATATTACAAATATTTTCTGTTAAATTTTTTTTTCAGTTTTTACAAAACGATTTTTTTTTACAGTTTATATATATATATATATATCTCAGTGTCAGTTTTCCACCAACTGACTCTCATTCAACAGTGAATTTCCACTGACAGACTCATCAGTTCTCTTCTTGGGCGCTGAAGTGTAGCTGAATAGCCAAAAGTGTATGGTTACTAGGCGAAAATAATAAATATTTGGACTATCAGCATCGCTGAATTAAATGGCTTTTCGCCCCGCTACAGAAAATGCAGGAACGTTTTAGATTGCTATGGTGATAGGCTTAGCTTGAGGTCTCAAGTCAGTCTGTGAGAGAGAGATGATGGCGACAACGACAGCTGTGGGGCAGCTTCAACCAAATTCGGTGAGATCTTTTATGAACTACCCTTTTGCGAGAAGGACGATGGTGGAAAAAATCCATGTTAAGGAGCTGGGACCCGACAAACCCGAAATAAACATCACCCAGCTAAGGAGAAAGTTAAAGCCTACAACAGGGGCCTGGGGCCTGTACTACGAAGCACATTTAACTAGGTCTGACTTAACTTTGATTAATTGTGAACTCGCACTTGATAAATCACTGTTGTCCCAGGTGGCGTTAATCGATACTACGAAGCGCAATAAGACGTTGATTAGTTGAATCAGCTTGAACTTAACCGTATTTCATGGAGGAAGAATGTGTGATCATCATGCAAGGCTACAAAATTAATGCTGCAGTGCAAGTCCATCACCACAGCAGCCAACAAAGACACACAGGCTTGTTGGAAACACATTGCTGACCGAGTAAATGCGTAAGTACATGTGCATTGTCTTATGTTCTTAGTTGAGTATTATTTATTAGACTATTTAAATGTTGTCTGAAAATGAATAAAACACTTCAAATAAATATAGAGGTATATAGATACGTCACATGTCAGATGTGGACCTTTTAATTAATTTAATACCCCCTAAAGTGCAACAACTGAGAGGTTTTTTCATTTGATATAGCAGCGGGAAGTGTTCTTGGCTGCAAAGAAAGATGTAATATACGAACATCATTTCAAGTGGTAGGCTCATGTATTAATAATTAATGCATTAATATTTCTACTCATTATGAGAGATGCAGGCTCCAATTAATAGCTTGTTTCTGTGTTTTACAGTCAATAGGAAAAAGGTTGGTGTGAAGGCGACAGGAGGAGGGCCTCCTGAAGCTTTCATGTCTGCAGAGGAGTTGGCTTTGGCCAGCAATAGATGGCGGCCCATTATGGAGGGGTAGAGGGAGGCGTCCAGTCGGACCCAGGTGGCAGGAATGTCCCCCCTTTTATGTGCAGGGTAATATCACAATCATTCTGTACAGTGTGTACACTTGTGCAGTCAAGACATTGCATTTCCTGTGTTGTGTTCAGTGGAGGGGGAAAAAAAATTGAACTGCTCCACCTGTAGAGCCCAACATCTCCTGTGATCCTGAGGTACAGGTGAGTGTTTGCATGGTGTGAACCATGCTGATGTGACGTGACAAATGTACTCCTTTGATTTTCAGTAGCATGTGGGTGATGAAACACTGCTGATGATCCTTTTTTGTCTATATAGGCTGGAGCAGATGATGTGCACAGCCTGTACGAGCGCGTGCTCAAGCTTGACTGTGATATAAACAAAACTTGAAATTGAGAAGCTTGAGCATGAAAAGAAGTTATTGCCATACATTCGCCATTCTTTCATCAATATGTGTGTGCATTACAGAATTTTCACTTTCCATCTATAGGATTGGGAGCAAATAAACAAAGACATGACAAAGCTTCAGTGTTTTCATAGTCTGTGTCTTTTTTATTAAGTGAAAAACTGCTGTGTGATGGCCTCTCTCACAACATGGGGTGGTCAAGGGTCAAAGGGTCAACAATATCGAGGGGCATAGGTATCAGGACTGGGGTCTTTCCCCTTCTGATGGTGGCGATGTTGTGTAGAACCACACATGCTGACAGCACCTGACAGGCCTTCTCTGGTCATCTAAGGATTAAAAGCCATTAGCTCATTTTGCTATTGAGATAAGATAAGTCTTTATTGTCATTGTTACCTTTTCAAGGAACAACGAAATTTAAGGTCCAGTCGACTCAGTGTGAGGCATATAGTTAAATAACAAACATAGTAATAGTAGTATACAAATTGAACTGGTAGAATAAATATGAAAATACAAAATGCAAAATGCACAGTCTATTGCACAGTGTGAGAAGGTCTTGCATATTATGGAGACATTGGAGATATATACATTATTGTACCATCAAAGTCATATTCCTATAAGACAATCCTGAATAAAACTTGTGCCACATTGTTAAACAAGGACAAAATTTACATCGGGTAGACTAGCAGCCTATGTGGGTGAGAAAACAACTGAAAACTTGTCAGACACGGGCAAGAAATGTGAAATGCCCTTTGATAGTACATTAACGTCATAACCAATATGGATTAAGGATGAGGCTAACAAAATACATATCACCATGTTCAGGACACATTTCACTGCATGTTGTAACTTGTATAATTATGCATGTGACAAAGTATCTTGAATCTTGAATCATCACCATATGTGGATCCAATAATTTCACTCGTACGATAGAATTTAGGATTTCTACGCAATCTTGATAAATGAGGCCCCTGGGGGAGTGAAATTTAGAATGTGCGTAAGAACAGAAAAAGTGAGATTTATCAATCGTTCGCTGGGTGGTTTTACGCACACCAGTAAGTAATCTGCAATGATAAATCTCACACCTTCTAAATCACCTTGCTCCAGCACGCTCAGATGAATTTGCATACTGAAAGACCCCCAATTACCCATATATGGTGTTGACATTCCCTTTAAGAACGTTTCAAGTTTCAAGTTTTATTGGCATATACAGATAACAATGTAGCTTCATTACCCGTAATGATATATATATATAAATTAAAAAAATACAAAATAGGTACAATAATAAAACATTTTTTAAAGAGTGTTAAGTATTTACAAGTATTGAAAGAGTTTAACACAAGTATTAATAGCATATATTAAGTTTCAAGGTTTAGTCTCATATACAGATAACAATGTAGCGTCATTACCGGTAATGAAATTCTTAGGCTCGTGTTCCTCCAAATTTACATAAATATATAGAAAAGTACTCAGATAATTTTTTTTTTTAAATTGAAGAGAAAAAATATACATATATTTTTTTCTCTACAATTTTTTACAAATTATCTATATATGCTATTAGTACTTAACACTCTTTAAACATGTTATTTTCTTATTATTGTACCAATTTTCTACTTTTTAATAAAAAAAATTATATATTATATATTACAAAGTAGAAAATAGGTACAATAAGAAAATGACATTTTTAAAGAGTGTTTAATATTACAAGTATTGAAAGAGTTAATATTTACAAGTATTAATAGCATGTCTAGTACAAAATGATGCAATGAGGAGAGTGTGGAGTGCAAAACTGTGCAGTAAGGGTTTAAAGTGGCATTGTTTAAAGTGACATCGGAAAGCGTTACCTACTCATAAGCCATTCTGTACTTTCGGCAAACAAATCAGCACACTCTGAATACTCGCTCCCCGTGGCACGCACGGTTTGCTAAATCTTCAAGAAGTGCAAGATGAGCCATGTAACTTTTGGAACACATGTCCCATGTATGCTTTTATATGCGCATCACTCATGCTAATTACGCTAATTAATACATTTAGTAATTATGAATCAAATGACATTCTAAATAGATGGTCACACTGTTGCGAGGTTCGAACATGCAGTTTCGCAATTCTACCACTGGGTCACCCCTACCAATATTTTTTTTCACCAACCGCCACTGCTGTTAGTTCAGTTTTACTGGACCACAAACTGGACCAACAAGTTTGCTAACTTGCTTACTTTTATGCACTTCTGCACTTTTAGGTTTTTACTGGAATAGCATAAACATTCACTGAGCAGGACAGCGGTCTCTTTCAAAAATCCAACTGATGTGGACTCCCAGTGTAGTTGCATTAGGCCTATCACTAACCTGTTTCGCTGTAAGAGTTTAAACCACCAACTAAAATAAAGCTCTTTTTTTCATTCATTTTAAGTAATGATGTACGACTGCAGTATTTATTCATACTACATTCAAAAATCTCGTTTTTAAACGTTCAGCATCTTAAGATTCATGGTGATCAGCGATTGGGACACAAGACCCTATAAGACCATTTCAAGTGCTGGAGTACATCATCTGGTCTTGCTTCGGTGAACAGATGGTTTCTACAACTTTTAGTTGGTCTAACGTGGTTTTTAGTTGGTGGATCACCAGGTTAACGAGCGTATTTGTAGTATATGTATGTGTTCATAACCGACACCACAAATAAACTTCATAGTGTTTGATCTTAACACTCCTCTGCCTCAAAACATTCGTGTGTTTAGTATGTGTTCTCCATAACATCTGCCGTGGAGGTGACGAGCAGCGGACGCCATTTTGAAAAGCAGCCCGTTCACAGCACACCGCGCTGAAGGGGAACTATGCCGCGGGGCCGGCCGCGCAAACACGGGGCGAACGGCACCGTGGACGCAGGTAACACGCGACAAGGCTGCACCGAGAAAAAAAGTAGAGTTGTTTATCTGTGCAGAGAGGACCGCGTCTGGCGGAGGAACCCGCATACAGCGGAGAAAAAAGCGAGTGTGTGTGGGGTATATAGTTCCCCGGATGCGCCGCCTTTGTGCTGGATGGACGGAGGCGGAATGATACCACTCCGCTCGCTAGTGCACACTCGGTTTGGCGCATGGAGCCCGAGCAGCGGGTGGACGGAATCTCGTGGTGGTGGTTTGTTCCGTCCTTTCGCGCTGCGGAGCTTTGAACAGTGAGAAACACGGAGCCCCGGTTAGCAAATAGCTAACACTGAGCTAATACAAAAGACAGCACAAAGCTAGCGGACAGCTAACACAGAGACAGCAGAGAGCAGACACGAAACTAACACAGCTAACAGCAGACACCAAACTATCAAGACAGCCAACAGAGCAGACAGTAAACTATCAGACAGCTAACAGCAGACAACAAACTAACATACAGCTAACAAACACCACACCGATAGACAGCTAACAGAGCAAACTCTAAAGTGAAACAGCTAACGCAGTGCCAGCCGAAATGTGAACGAAAGCTTAGAGAAAACCAACCGAAAGCTCATACTAGCCTTAAGTGCACACTTATGCTTCAGGGTGACAATTAATGTTAGATTTCAGCCAGATCCGTGTAGTAGCCTCATAGCTGTTGTATTTAGTAAGGAGATTGCTTAAAAGCGCCCAGGTTCGCTCCTGAAATAGTGAAGTTTGTAGGGTCAAAAATGGCTACCTGTTATGAAAGCAGTTTTGTTTAATGTGTGTGTGCTCTCTGTTTTTCTCCCCGCTAACATTTCAGTCACGGTGTCCGCTCGGTTTTGTTACTAAAACGATGTTTTAAGGAACGTGTTTAAAGGTCATTCTTCTGACTTGTAGTAGAAGTCACATTTGTCAAAAGGATTTGTGCCACACGCAGTAGATAATTTCATGTACGTTTTATTACTGTATAGACAAAACACTGATGATGGTACCACAAAAGAGAACAGAAAGATATGTTGCTCACACAAAAAATAAACACTTCAACTTGAACTTTTGTTAGAATTGTGAGCACATTGACGTATAAAGTAGTGTAGGAAACCATGTGAAGGTTTTGAGCTTCCACAGTGTTTGTCACCTGTGGTTAGTTAGGCTTATTAAAGATTAATCAGCCCGCTCACAATTCATGTGAATATTTAAAAGGAAAAAAGTTTCATCCCGCGATATTGGATGGCTCACTTTAAACCAGTGTTTAACTCCTTTTCAGTGGTTCCCAGCTTTTATCCTGGAGCTCCCCCTGCTCTTCACATTTTAGTGTTTCTCTACTTTACCTTTTACCTAGGGATAGCTTATTAGTTGATTAGTTGGATCAAGTGTGTTGTAAGCATGGAAAACTCAAAAATGTGCTGAGCAGGGGACGGCTCTATGATCAGGGTTGGGAACCACTGCTGTAGATGTTTGATTTTCAACAGTTTGAGGATTAGGTTTTGATTTTAAGTTAATGTTTGAGTTATAGCAGTAGTTTTACTACTATACTATGCTTACTTTACTACTATAGCATGCATTTTACTTTTGTACTGTGATGTACTCTGAGTATGACAGCATCATAAAGGGATTGCAGGCTGAAGAAGTGTGACTTTAGGATGATGTCTGTAGATGTTTAGTTGAATGCAAATCATAAACATCTGCAAAGAACCTGCGGCATACTAATTACAGTACAGAACGGAGTATTTTCACAGCCCTTAAAGTTGTCATCATTTATGCCTGACTCATCCTAAATTGAATTAAATTCCTATTTTCTATGAATTTTCTTATTCATAATCACCCAGAGCTACAGTATAACTCCCTTTAGTACTTAAACAGTATAAAAATGCTTGAAAGTCTGTGAAATGAGAATTATGATACATCCATCTTTCTTGTACCAAGATGTATTTACAACATGATATTAGGGAGGGTCTCTAAATTGACATTTTTGCTTGATAGATGGATGACATAATAAAAAATATCATAAAACATGGGTGGGGGGGAAAAATAAGCCTTGTCTTTTAAATGGATTAAGCCTAGTCCTGGATTATGTAGTGCTGTGAATAGAGATTTTTCCATTGAAAAAGAAAGGGTGGTCCAAGACTAGGCTTAATCCCTGTTTAGGAAACTGATCCATTCTGTCCAGAGGTGTGAATTAAAAAAAAAATGTAGTTGATTTTAAGACAGTTTTTTTCAATGTTATTAAAAAAGTAACCCTTTTTCCTTTCTTTTTTTCCATTAGAATCAGTTACTTAATGGATTTTTGCACAAAATAATTCAGTCTGACCACAAAAGAATTCAGTTTAATTGCATCATGAAACCATTTTTGTTTTATTCAGTAAAAGTAAACCTATTTACAGTGGTGCAATTTAGACAGTAAAACAATATAAAAACTATTTTTATTTTTGCTTTTGAATATAGCCTTGTAATTTTACTTTGGCAAAAATAAGGGTGTATCTTCTTATTATTTCAACATAAATTGTGTCGGATTTTGGAGTGTTACATGTCCTTATAATATTGATGGTCAATTGAAATGCATTTTAATGCTGCTGTTTTGCCATTTTTAATACTTGTCCTTTTTTCCTCTTTCCACAGATGGAGTGGAAGAGCTGAAGGCTGAAGGTTTTTGCGATGTGGAGCACAGATGTAGCATCTGCTCTCAAATCTATAGCACAGAGAACCAACTACAGAGACACCTCCGTGAACATGAAGCTAATGACAAGGCAAGTGAATGGTCCGTAGAGTGGGACTGCATTAACACTGCATGCTATTAATGCCAGTTATCCGACTTTTTGCTGAAAAATGATGGAATGAAAATTTCCTATTGTATACTAAAACAATAACGATTATCAGTATTATAGCAGCAGTTCCAGAGTGTCCTAATTGTTTGAGAATGCTTTTCTACAGCATTACACATGCTGTGTGTTTAGTTCATTCTTAAGAGGCTATTTATACTTGGTTATACCATGTTTCCTGGTTATATTGTCTATATTGCCTTACTGCTTGCACAATTCTTTAAAAGAGCTATCTTTTTACTTTTCTTATACATTTATGTGCAGTGTACAAAGAGCTGTCCACACCCTCTGGACAGGTCAAATTTTATCCTTACCCTATTTTATACTTCTTATTTGCACTGTTTTGTTTGTTTCACAGTGTCTTATGTCTGTTGCACTATTTGTACACTGTGGAACCTGAGCTTCACCATGTCATCTCTCTCTCTGTATACTTGTATCTGGCCGAGATGACAAAGTTCACTTTGACTTTGAGTCCCTGCCTCGCATTAATTGACCTGGGATAGTCTCCGGGTACCCGCGACTCTAGGGAGTATTAAGTGGTTACAGAAAATGAGTGCGTCAGAAAGGGGAAATGATTTGTTTTATTAAAGAGTGGCCTGGATTATCACAACAAAATGATTTACATTTGTCGAATTACTAAAATGAAATTTTATTAAAACACTCATGAAACTCATCTGGAGCTGTGGTCAGGATTCTTTTACCACACAATAGAAACTTCTGCTTATAGGGCTCTTTTATATATGTCAGACTTCTGCAATATCACAATGGCTAAAGGCAATATTGCAGTAGCAATTAACATTTTACCATTTAATTCAGATTTTAATGATCACATTTCTGTTGTTTTCTTATGTTCTGTGTTTGTTTTCAGCCACATCGCTGTGACCTCTGCCCTCAGTCATTTAATGTGGAGTTCAACCTGCGGCTCCATAAATCCACACACAATTCCTCTGACCCCACCTGCCCTGTGTGTGATAAAAAATTCTCCCGAGTGGCCAGCTTGAAGTCCCACATAATGGTGCATGAAAAAGAGGAGGTCAGGAGCTTTCCTCTGGAACAGTAATTGCCTTCAAAGATTCTGAAACTGGACATGTAACTGTTCCAAATACATGTCCAGTTTTATGGACATGTATTTGGCCTGGTCTTTTACAAAAATGCAGTCCCAGTGTTGTTTTTTTAGCCCAGTGATGTAGGTAGGGTTAGGGTTAATAGAGGTAGGGTTAATATAGAGAAAGTGGCCCATAGTGTGCTGTTATTTTCAGTTTTTGTCATGATTGCCTTTTTTACATAATTGTCCCATGTCTGTGCTGTAGCCTAATATCACTTTTAATGATCTCAGCTTATGTGTGTATGTACGTTACACAGCCAGAAGCAGTAGATGGATCTAAGACCGAATATATGTCAGTACTTTTGCCTGTTTTTATATATTATAGTGGAAAATTGTGAACTTGATTTGTCACCTAAATTTTTTACCTTCTCTTTTTCCATCTTCTCCTTGGTTGTGCCGCAATTTTCAGAACTTTTTGTGTTCAGAGTGCGGGGATGAGTTTATCCTACAGAGCCAGCTATCCCTACACTTGGAGGAACATCGCAAAGAACTTTCCGGAACCAAGATGTACACTTGCAGGAACTGCAGCAAAGAGTTAACTTCAGCCTCTCTGCTGAAGGAGCATATGAGGACTCATCTCAAGATCAGGTTTGTATGCTCAGTCATAGTAAACATAGAGGAGATCTGTACATTCTTTTAGTTGTAGATAAATAAAGCAATAACCACCCTAAGATCACTGGAACACACTGCAATGACTTGATTGATTTGCTGCTTTTATAAAGTGGTGACAAATTAAAAACACTTAAAATGTAACAATTCTGTAAGATACAGATAATTGCTACATACCTGGGAATCTGATTTGTCTAAAGTGGTTATGTTTGGTACAGTTACACTGTGGATAAACATAAAACAGTGCCCATTTGATTTTTTGGGGTTTTGTACCGTCAGTTACAGAAATTAATAGCTTAATATGTGGCCAATAATTATTACCTGAAGATAAATGGTTATTAATACTGTATGCAAATACACCCAGTCGTGTGTATGTATGTTAAGTAAATTTTAATGAGCTTATATATCCATGTGTTTTTTAATAAAGCATATTATTAGATTGAACATGACAGTTGATATAAATTGTCAGTTTAGTGCTGAACACGTACCACGATAGATTGCGAGCATACAATGCAGGCCATGTCATGTTCTCCCACACTACTAAGTGGTTCATTATACAGCTCCAGAAAAAAATTAGACCACTGCAACAATGTTTAGTTAAATACTTGCACCTATAATAGATAAAACCCGAGAAACTGAAAAGGTTTGCCGTTGTTTTTAGGAATTGCTGACATTTCTCCAAATTTCTAAATAACAATATTGTTCTTTAAAGCACATATTAAAGGAAATGACAATACATCAAAATAAGGGAAATGATGCCGTGTTTACAGAACTTGAATAATTCAAGGAAAACAAATCACTTGGAAAGAAAATGGCAATAATTACCTTTGACCTACCTCTAGTAGTGTTTTGCTATCCAACTGCTCACATTGCAGAAGGAGTGTTCATAGCAGCAGTGTTTTTTTAAATATACTTTTCCTCTTTAAATAAGATTTGATTCAGGTGATCACCTTATCAGTACTTCATAAAGTAGAATGAACTGTATATCTGAATTGTTGTGAAATATTCTTATTCCAGACCCATAATGACCAGTTCGAGAAACTACAAGAAGAACATTGATCGGAGTGGCTTCACCAACACCTGTCATCACTGCGGAAAAACTTTTAAAAAACCCAGCCAGCTCGTTCGACACATTCGGATTCACACAGGTAAGAGGTGACACACACAAACATACATACAAAACAGTTTAAAGGGGACATATTATGCAAAAATTATAACTGATGTCACCAAAAGCCACAAGTTGTTGTGTATGAAAGTTTAACAATGAGCAGACTGACCATTTGCAACTTTCCCTCTTTTATCTTTAACGGATCATGAGTTAGCCTGGTGTGAATTGTACAGGCCATGGACGAAATATAGCAGTAAAGTCAATTATCTACTGTAGCGCCTTCCATTGGCCAAAGTCAATGAACTTTTGCACACATCCTTGCGGTACCACCTTATACATCTATACCAAATTTGGTGCAGATCAGACCCAGTATTAGCAATCTGGGCCCATTAGAGTCAATTACGTCAAATCAGTGTGAATGTACTCGCAGGTCTTGGCCATTCTGTTCAGAAAAGTCCGAATGTTTTTGATAATTATTTGATTTGGGCCTCTTGGGATTCATGTAAGACAAGAATTGTGAAGATATGTCAAAAAACCTAGGACTAGTGCGTAAAAGTAAAATTTTCTACTAATGCAAATTATGCGCAAAGAAAGTAAGTTATGGAAAAAATGTCCAAGGTTTTAAAGTTGACATCCATCAGGGGTGTATGCAAGTCAGTTATTTTATTTCTGGGTCTCACATGTCATGATTTGTGTTCGAAAAACCATCGCCATGTTTGAACATGTGCTATAGCGCCCCCCAATGGGCAAAGTGGACCAAATTTGAACTGCATCATCTAACTTCGTATGTCAACAAATGTACCAAGTTTGAGAATCGTTGGTCTGGCATAACCATGATTTTTGCCACATAGTAATTTTTGGCGCCGCTTCGGCAGATATTGGCCATGTGTTTCCTGATACTGTCGCATGATGTCACGTACATTCCAGAATTCAGGCATACAGTGCAAAATTTTGAGCTCATTGGCCAAACGGCTGGAGAGATAGAGGCAATTTCGTGCGATATGTGCGTTTTGACTTGTCATAGCAGTGGTAAAATGGACAAAAATTGGTGTACTGCTGTTGAGTGATACCTTGCATGTGCTTACAAAGTTTGGTAAGCATTGACCCA
>JBBPCX010069113.1:0-11619 GCA_037974365.1 Hydrocynus forskahlii
TCTGTTAGTGCTAACTAGTGTGGGTATCTGTTAGTGCTAACTAGTGTGGGTGTCCGTTAGCGCTAACTAGTGTGGGTGTCCGTTAGCGCTAACTAGTGTGGATGTCTGTCCAGATTTGGCCAGTGAGATTAAATTCTTCTCTAATGAAGATATCAGATTTCTCCATCCATGTATTCTTTAAAGACATGTAATGCACCCATTTCACGATGCTCCCACTTTCATGCTTCGCTTTGTCTTTGTTTATGCAACACAGAACATGTCTCTATAGTATAGTGTATTTAGAATGTAGGACAAACACTTTTTAAAGTATTTCCTGGAAAGATTTATTTTGACTTTACATTATATTTGATACTTTTTATGTCTTTGTGTCTCTGTGTCGTAGTTTAAGCGGTTTCCTCTGGGATCAATAAGGTTTTCTGATTCTGATGAACAGAAGCGGTGAACCCAAGTCTACATATAATGAAGGTATCTGTCCCTGCACCAGGGTTTGACCCCCAGACCACTGTTTTCAGGCAGACCATCTGAGTTTGAAACAGCTTTCACACTCGGCCAAGCATACCAAACTCTTGGGACAAATGTCTCTGGGTCTGGAAAAAAGCTCTAGTGTGAAAACACACAAACTCTGAAGACCCTCTGAGGAGCCTGTCTCTGAATGTGACCCCCTGGCCCATGGCTGATGACTGCTTTGCTGTATAAACCATGCCAGCAGTATGTTCTACTGTCTATTACAATGGTACAATGGGAACGAGAGGGATGACATCCACCAATAGTGTTGCATTTTAGTTTCTATCTTTCATCCACAACCCATTATCTGTTCTTAAACTAAATGGTCAGTGATGCCACCATGACAAAATATGTCACATGACTTAAACTTACTTTGTTTTTGCTTCCACATGTTTTAACTGTAGTCTGTTTTGTTTTTAGCAAGAATCTCGACTTGCGCAGTGCTGCTTGACTCCATGATGTCTTCTCCTTCCTTCCCTTGATGTTAATCATGATTCAGTTTTAGGCTCCGGCGGTGCCATTTTTAACTCGGCAGCGGCGGTGCGGCATGACAGAGATTGAGGACTACTGTCCGACATTTTGTAACTCATAATCCTTTATATAGGCTGTAAGAGCGCCTCTGGTGCGTTTCAGATTAATGCCTCCACCTGGCTATGAAATGTGTTCGGCTGAATTATTTATTCCGTTTCCTTCCCCGCTTCTTCCCTACCTTCATTCCTGGCTTTTATTTTAGAAGCCTGCCTTCTGTTCGCCTGGCTACACCAGAAAGAGAAAGGCTGAAAATTTCTCAGCCGAAACCAAGATTGCTTCCCCACTCCTTGTCTAGTGGTCTACACTATGTGGGAGCTAACGGCTTTTTCACCCAGTATAGTGCACTGATGCCTCTACCCAAACAACATCTCAGCTTCAGCCCTCGTGTGGGTCAAATCTGCATTCCGGACCAATTCTGGGTCACAGTATACGGGCACATTTTGTCCAAGTAGTTCAAACACCCACTAATAATCATGGAGATGTTTTATTCTTGAAAAGCAATCAGAATATGGTGAAGAACACTATTTTGTGTTTGATCCAGTTTGGAGAATTTAGGCCATCTGGACCATGTCTGGATCAACTCACACCTCACACTGCACACACTGTAAGCAAAACAATGCTTCTACCAGTGAATACTTCTCTCAACTGTTTTTGGAATAGCAGATCTTATGTTGGCTTTTAAACCTTTAGAATTCAGAGTGTTTTAGTAAAATCTGATCTCTAGAAATATAAACAGTGTCAAACCATTTGCTGCTCTTTCAGTTGATGTGCTGCCGCTCGGCCGCTCTCTGAAGCCCCTCCCTCTGTGGGTTTTCCGCACCCACTTGTGGGCGGAAACTATTCTGAAAGTACTCCTGGCTTCAAAGATCTTGTGTTTTTTTGTTCGTTTCTAAAGACCTAACGTAAAAAAAATGTGGACATTTTTGTTCTTTATAGGAATTTGTGTGTGATGCCATTTTTTAAAAATTACAATAACTTAAGCAGCAAGGGGAACTGGAGGAACTTCCATAAGAGGGGTTGTTTTGCCATATGATAAGCTTTGATTAAACGGGGGCATCACTTTTCTGACCACTCCCCACCGCCTCCCATAAAACATGCCCTTGTGACTGAAGAAAAATGCTTAGCACAAATATAGCCAAGTTTGGACGAGTACTGATGGTGGAAATGAGTGAGAGAGTTGAGCTTGTTTTGATCCTGTTTGAATTCTTATGCTCAAGACAGAAGTGTCCAAGCAGTTCAATGCATGGAATTCAGTTTGAGGTGAGCAGTCCAATCAGAGTGGCCTGCTTTTGCATAAACACTATTAGATTGAATCATTCCTTACAAAATGCTCAACTCTGAATTTTGCCATTGAAAGTAGTTATTGTTTTTAAATATTACTAATGTTGTCTCTAGTGAAGTTTATATGTCAGTCTTAAATGCAAGTGTTTTGGCCTGGCTTAGCAATTGCAGGGGTTAATCATGGCCCCCTGAGGTCCATCTACAGCGATGGGCTTGATGTAGTCCCACTACCATCCTCACTCTTTTCGTTATATATGCCTCAGTCCTCTCCTCTTTCTCTGCTGCATGATTTGTAACTGTGCTGCATTATCTCACACAGGGCGAATAGAGACAGAGGGATTTGCTGAGTGTTTAAATGCTGTTGCCTAAGAACAGCCCTGCTGAATAAAATGGGCTTAGCGTCGACTGGTAGGCATCACACTGTTTTCCTCTTGAATGAGGAAAGAGAGAAATCTCCATCCCTGCTGTTAAACAGGTACAGAAAGCACAGAGGAAGACGGTGTAATATTACTGATGCGCCATAAGCATAATGCACCATACTCCTACAGGGTGCACTGGTTTACAAAGACCAGCACAGTGTTTTACGATGCTACAGACAGCACACAAGGCAGCGTGAGAGTCATGGTGCTACAGGTAGCATCAGAGAAAAAGCTGCTCACAACAGCCGACTGATGTTTCTTATTCATGATCTTGGTGCTTAAAGATGAAGATGTGCTTTTTGAAGAATGCTCATTTTGTATTCAAAAGCATGCTGGGCACTCATACGGCCAATGAATGTAGACATAACTGCCACTTTATTAGGTACATTCATGGTCCATTTTTTTGGGTCGGTCCACTTACCACAGAAGTGCACTTTGTAGTTCTACAAATACATATTGTCATAAATAGGGCAAAAAACAGGACCCATCCTCTCCTGCTAGCACTGACTGCAGACTGCAAGAAGGTGAGCAGGATGTTTCACTACATGAAACACATCCTAATGCATTTCACCTAGACTCACAGACAGGCTGTGTGAATCTACACATAGGGCTAGAGGCAAATCAGCCCCTTCTCAGCCAAATCCAGCCATAGCCCTATTAGCCCATTATACCAGCCACTCCTCTTCTAATCCATCAGTTCGCCTAAATTTACCTCATCCTTCAGTGGTCCTGACCCCCACAGGCCCACTACAGTGCAGGTATTCTTTGATTGCATTATTCTCATTACTGTTTTAATGCTTATAATCACTTAAAGTAGAATGGGTTGACCGATCACAGCCAGTTTTTCTGTTTTTTATAGACCCTAGTTGCATTTCATCCCTAACAGAAAGGTCATTTGTTATTTCTGAGATTACACTGTCAAAATATTGCTACTGCAGTGCAACAAAGTTGCTATTACCTCCAAACATGTACCAACAGTCCATATAATTTGTGACAACCTGGGGGTTAGCCTGCCGCATTCTAGCCTCGGGCAGCCGCCCGACAAAAGAGGCTTGCGGAGGCCAAAAGTAAACTCAGAGGGCTTTTTGCTTTGCTGTTTGTCACATAAATCAAGGACTCAGGAATGAAATTAAAGGTTTAGTTCAGTCTCTCATTTGTACTGAAAAATACAGCCATAAACAAGAGTGCCCTTGTGCTCTGGGCAGCTGTCAGCCAGCTTATGAACGTGTCAAAGGCCCAGGCATTACTGGAACAGCACCACAGGATTAGCTTTGAGTAAGAAGCATGACAAACATACCTACTGTATGCTCTAGTGCAGGAGTCTCCAACCCTACTTGCACTCCAACAGAGTTTAATTCCGACCTAACCCTTGAATGGCAGACTGTGTAATATATTCGTATATTCACTGGTGTGGAACCAACACTCCTTGAGGTTCTGTGTACTAGTTTGCACATTCATGTGCTTTCTCAGACATTCCAAACTGCAGTGCACAAGATGTTATTGCATAGACTAGTCAACTAATAAATCCACTTGTTAGTGCACTGTGGGTAGAGGTTGACTTGTCAAAAACACTGCTTGAATTACAGCGGCAGTAAAAACTGCAGTGAACTGGCAGGACTTGTGAACGGGAGTTGTGAAAGACCAAAGTTCAGGGGTCCTCGAGTTACAACACTCTTGACATAAGATGTTTCAAGTTTACGATGCTCTCTCCCACTCTCACTCGACTTGCACCGTTAGCCTCATACTTACGGACTATGTGGGCGAACTAGTTTTCCTTTTCTTTTTTCTGCGGCTCAGTCGTGTTTTTATGATTTTACAACTGTGTTATTACAGGTAAGTGACTTAGGCTAGGGTTTGTTTCGACTAACACCAATATTTGGGTTACATCACTGTCGAAGAAATGGATCTGTGTTGTAACCCGCGAACCTGTACCTTATTAATGTGGAAATACAATGTGAAATGAAACTAATTCCACATTAAAAAAACTGCATACAGCCCCCTTTAATGAACTCAAAATACTGTTCACGGACATCTAGAACAGTATGACGACCTACTGGCTACATTTTACGAATATCGTGTTATAACAAATAGCATTTTAATTCTATATAGATTTATACAAGTTCTTTGCTATAGACAAGTTTTATGAAAATCAAGGAAGAACGTTAGTATCCAAAGAACTGCCTGTCCCAAAAAAATACAATACATGTCCATACCTTTGGGTCTTAATACGTGATTTCATATTTTTTATCAATTTGTTACACTACCATGCAAGTTGCAGTACAAGTATTATGTCCATCTCTTAGAGCCCTATTAACGAACTTCTTCAGATTCAGTCTCAGATTTAGGAAGCTGCAGTGGCTCCTGATTGGGCCTGTAAATAACTTTGTAGCCAATCAGTCTAATGAGCTCCACCTGTCCTCAGTAGTGACTGCTGAAGCTCTGTGTCTTGGTTATATAAAATGTGTAGGCCAAGAGTGCCTGACTCTTCTCCTAGAGATCCGCCACCCTGCAGAGTTTAGTTCCAGCCATAATTGGACACATCTGGATGCAATATTTAGATGCTCCTGAGGTCCTTCATTATCCAAGTCAGCTGTGTTAGGTTTAGGAAACCAAGCGCTGCAGGTTGGTAAGTAGTCAGGAGAAGTTTTCAAATGTTGCTAGAAAGTTAAGCTCCCAGCCCCTCATAAATATATGGAACTTCTACTTTCTACCACGTAGGTGCACAGATGTTATTTTGTTATGTAAGAAAACCTCCTCAAAATGGTAACTTCACAGTGGTAATCTTCTAAAGCTAATCAAGGTCTTTGGGAGCATCTGAAAATGAGTGCCAGGTGTTTCAGATTAGGGCGGAAAGCCGAGCACGGCAGGGCGCTAAGGCCATGCTGGAATTGTCAGATAAATGTGACTTTCTTTCCGTGTAACCTTTCCATCAGTGTCACTGGAAAATGTCACAGGGGTCACAAGTAATGTCGCGAGTAAAAATGAAACTGAGGAGCATTTAAATAGCAAGTTTTGGAGAAGTGAATTCTCCCTGTCCAGTGTGTTTAATAAAGTCAGTCTGATTGAAATAGAAACTATAGCTCTGCACAGGCTATTAATTCATGCCGGGTATACACTCGCATTATCAGTGTCAGTAGTGGATCTCGGCTGGGTGACCTTTACAGATTAAACATTAACATTATACCTCCCTTCGTGTAATACTTTCAGCTACTGCGGCTGAACTTGATTTATTCCTGCTGGTGTGAACATGGGCTATATTTCATCACTAAGGCTTTTTTTCCCATGGTTATGACAAAACCTATTTCTATTACATTAAATCCATTCATTTTTTACTTTTTTCTTCTGAATGGCAAGTAAGCTCATGTAGCTACCTAATGTCCAGTGGTATCCTGGTAATACCATTATACTCTCTAAAGGCCCTGAGTCCTAAAAAAGGATGTCAATATGAGAACAACACAATATTTTATATAAAGAAAATACTGATGTGAAAGCATTGTAGGGGGCCATTCATGAATTGAATTAAGAGTGCATGGTAAATTCCAATTCACCTCCTGGAATTGGAATTGGAATTAGAATTGCATGCTGCTGAAGGGAAATGGAATTGGAACTGAACTGGAATGTCAGAGAACAGAATTCCACAAAATTCCACTTTGTAAGTTACAGTTAGAAATATATAATAAACTTACAATTAGAAATAATGGCAAACTTATTAAACATTTTCCTAAATTTGATTAAAACTGCATTTCCCAAAATTGGAAGGGGGACGGTGAAGATTCATAAAGCAGGAATATAAATGAAGGCCAGTTAGAGCCTATTTTGAACGTGTGAAACTGGAGACGGTTGGAGAGATACTTGATTGACTTTGGATTACTTTTGTTTGTTATGTTAGACTGTTTTGAAAGTCTGATTTGTGGATGAACTCTGGACTGCAATATTAAAACTGAGATTTGGAATCCTCATTCAACTGGAAATGGTGAATCAGTTCCTAAAACTACAGTGCAGTCTTTATGTGCAGTGGTGAACTTGTTTCTGTATCCACGAGAGAACTAAAACAGTAAATGGCATCTTTAGGTGAGTACTTGAGCCATTCCTGCATCATCTGCTCCTGTCGTATGTGTTTTTCAGTGTTGCTGGCACTGAGAGATGCAGTGTGACTGATTGCAATGTTAGTCATATTGGTAATCATATACTGGTATAAATAATTTATTCAAATCCTAATCTCTGCACCAGTGTCTGTTATATACTGCTCACTCATCACTGATTCATTAATTAATGTAAAACTCTTCAGCTGTTCCTTTACAATCTCTGGTATCTGTAAGGTACCATAAATATGTCATAGGTATTCAACGTGAGCCATCCTTATTCCTTAACAAAACACAAAACCAAAACTGGCATGAGAACCAGACTTAACGCTATAGTATTTTCTTTAACAAAGAGACAAGACAAACGGAGGCAAAGAGCTGTGTCCCATAAACAAAGAGATGGGTTGTCTGACAAATAACATAACCTCTTTGAACTTAAATACTCTAAAGACTCAAACCTCAACCAATCAGAATACACAATCACTAAACTCAAACACAGTACAGCTGAAATGACAGACACAAACATAAACCAAGTTCAAAATAAAAGTCATGACACAAAACCACCAACATTAACAAAGAGCGACCCCTGTTGGCCGCTGTCAGGACCTGACAAAATATCACAACATGCAATTGAAAATAAATGTCTCGAAACATACAAAATCTAATTATGAAGAATTTTTACATCAAAACTCAAATTAAATTCCAATTCAGTTTCCTGTAGTTGTTCAATTCGATTTGCATTTTCTTGTTTGAATTGTAATTGTTGAGTTAATCCCTGAATTGAAAATAATATTTAATAATATTTAAGTTATTCCTGTAGAGGAACATCTCAATGGGGTTAAGGTCAGGACTTTGAGTAAGAAACTCCCAAAACTTTAATTTGTTTTACTTTTGAGACATTCAGGAGTGGGGTTGCTCTCGAATTTCAAGTAATTGTCTTGCTGCATAACCCAATTGGTTTTGAGCTTCACATCTTGGGCTGATGCCTGATCATTCTCCTACATTCTCCTCCTCCTTTCTTCTGGTAGAAAGCAGAATTCGTGGTTCAGTTATGGCAAGTTGGCCAGGTATTGAGCAGTGAAGCTTTGTACTGTGGCACTACCACCACCGTGTTTTACTGTATGATGTTCTCGTAGTGGAATACAGTAAAAGCTTTACACCAGATGTAACCAATCTCCTGTCGTTCAAAGAGTCCAATTTTAGACTCATGAGTACACAGAAGATTATTGAAAACTTGCAAAATCAAGTGGCTTTATCTTCCACTTAGTTAGCATTAGTTTTGACTTGCAACTCTCCAGCTGAGACCATTTTTGTCTAGTTTCTTTCTCATGTTGTTCCTTTGATGTTCCATGTTAAGTAGTCCCAGAACTTTAAAAATGGATTTGTAGCTTTTACTGATATATCTTAACCCTCTACCTCACATTGCTGGAAAGTTTTATTTTTCTGTTAATTACTTTTTCATGAGGCTGTTCATTAGTTTTTTTTGGCATTTTGGCTAGTTTTTTCCCTCCAGTTGTCATGACCAGTTCCCAACTGTTAGTTAGATCTTCCAATGGGACAATGATGCCACCAGACTTGGAGCGTGAAGGCTATCGTGTGAATTCATGTGAAGCACCACAGCTAATACAATGTCATTAGACAGCAGACGGAAAAATCAATAGTGTGTTTAAATAAGTTATGGACATATTGAGGTGTGTGAGTGATATTTTATAAGCTTTTCAGCTTCTGAAACCAAAACTACGGCCTTGTTCATGCTTTATATAAGGCTAGTTTATGGAGTGGGTATCCCCTGTCTTTTCTTTTTGCGCAATTGCAAGTCCTCAAAGTATGAGAATTTTTTTCTTTCTTGCCCGTTTTGAAATGGTGAAATGGTAATGTGGGCGGGCTATGGGCCCCCTGTTGTGCTGTACTGCCATATCTGAGGACCAAACCGTGGGCTGGCCTTTCAAACGCAGGCAGATTTTAATGCTATCCAAGCAATATAACTGAATGAAGCCAAATGTGCTTTATCTAATATCTAAGAAACAGATGCCCTTGTTTTCTTGCTTTGTTGACCAGTTCAGCCATGGCTTTGCAGAAAAAGCTTTTTGTGGCCTGCATGGTCTCTGAATGCATGATATAATGTTCTGTGACACTGATCTATTTGTGTATCACCATCACACACATTTCCTGCAAGTGAAGAGAGCTAAGTAGGGGCTTTATTATTTTCCTCACTTGCGATGGCACTGTAATGTATTGTGCCCCCCCCAACCCCCCCCAAGCGTTCATCATCATTACGTTCAGTTTTGCATGGCTGTGAGATACATACATTATGTATTAGACCAAGGCCCGAAACGGATTAGCATGATGTCATACTAAAACATAGCCCAGCTACAGCACTTATTCAGTTTCTCCCCCGCTGAAGAAGTGAGAGATTCTCAGTTTGGAGCTTCTGAGTTTGTAGTTAATGTTGCGTTAAGAAAGAAAGAAAGAAAGAGGGGTAATTGCAGGGCACCAGACAAAAATACAAAAAAACCCATCCATTAAATTGAGAACATCTTCTCAAGGAGGGAGGTTGTGCTGTTTTGTTGCACCATCATAGTCACTCAAGCCAACTGGACTCATGGCCACAGACTATGTGGCACCACTTGACAATAAGACTACGAGTTTATAAATGATTTATTATCAAATTGATAATTAGGTTGTAGACAGCTTACAAAATCAAGAATAAGAAGTTATAAATAAGTTATAACAGTTGTCACACGCTGATACAGGCTCACTACTTGGCAAGAACTGGTGTTTTAAGGGTAGTAGCATGTTAACAAATACCTGATCAAGTTTGCAGTTTAACGTTCTGCCTGAGAGAAGCTAAGCAACTAGCAAGACTTGACTCAAAGAGTGAGCCGGCATCAGTGTATGACAAGTGTTATAACTTCTTTATAACAGCTTATGAATGATTTATAAACAGTTTACAACCTCATTAATAACCTGATAACAAATCATTTATTAACCCCTTACAATTACTGATTGAATTTTAATATAAACATGCTTATATTGAAAAAAATGAACTTAAAATGAGACACATTCTAGAAGGGTTAGACGTCCCTGAGTGTAATTTATCACAATATGATAGATCTTCATTATATTGCCCAGCCCGACATGGCCTTAACCAGGCCAGTATGACGCCAGCATGATTCATCGTTATGTCAGTTTGTAATCAGTTCGGCTTTAGTGTGAATAAAAGCTGACATTTCCTCATCCATGGCAAGAGTTGCCCTTTTCTTTGTGATCAGCTCAGACTCTGTCTTGCCATCTGTTATCTTAGACCTGCAGATCGGAGGAAGAGAAATGATTTCACGGTCCGGTCCGTTGCCCTGGAGGGTCAGTGGCTGTGAGTGTGGGGCAGCGGTGGGATTTCAGCACCCACCCAGCCTCTCCCGGCGCAGGGGGCGGGGCCGACTGATGATCAGCAGGGGCCATTATCCTCTTATTTGTCAGACATCGTTGTTAGCGCGGGCTTAATGACTGGGAACCGTTCACGGCGTCCTCGCTGGCAGCCTTGCTCACTCTGTCACAACTGATAGGCTTCTGTAATTAACGCTGCGAAATTAGAGGGGCTCAGCGAAGCCCCCAGAGTTCAGAAGCTCTCACACACTCTCACACACTCTCACACACCCTCACATACACACAGGCTAAGCCCGAGTCGCCTCACTGACTCCAATATACGTTTTGATTTTGACCGCCGGGGTTTTAATGAAGTCTGTGGGAACGGTTGCTGTCGATCTACTTCATTACGTATGCGGTGCTGTTAGCCACCTGCGAAAATATTATTTAACAACAGTTTAGATGAGCAGTGAGTGTTTCTTTCACAGTAGTATTACTAAATGTACTAAATAAAACTGAAAAGAATAAATACAAATAACTTGATACAGTAAATAGTGGTTGTATTCACTATATCCATGTGTTCCTTGTGGAAGTCCAGTATTACTGTAGTTTCATCAGAAACCTGGTTCGACTCGATCAGTCCTTCATTAAATTAAATCAGGAGCTGCTGGTGGAGTTTTACAATCCAAATGATGGCTGGAGGAACCGAGGAGGAATCTGGAACCGAACCTGTGTTCTCCTCACCAGCTCACACAGTATCAACTACCTTTTAACAAACGAAACAAATCTTGATACTTTTTACTGCTTTCTTGTTAGTTTGCATTTATTATAATGTTAACTTTGCGGGCAGAAAGACACTTTATCACACACAAAGAAAATGGCTTTTTGTACAGGTGCCTAAGACTTTTGAACAGTACTGCATATCTATCTGCATGTGTGTGCTTGTGTGTGTGTGTGTGTGTGTGTGTGAGAGCATATATTTGCATCATAGTTGTTCACTACTTCCAGAACTAAGCGAGACTAATGCCTGACCTACTTGTTTTTAAATGTAAGAGACCCTGCACATAAAGACATTGTCATCAGAGTCCTCACACTGCGAGATCTGCCCTGAGTGAAACACCACAGACTTTCAGATTATGCAAATGAAGTAGAGTTACGATCAGTGGTTCCAATCCTGAGCCATAAATAGTGAACGTTTAATATTTACAATTTACAGTTGGAACGGCCCGGACTGGACGGGGAGGGGTTTGGAGAAGTGAAGACTGGATTATAGACGGCCCACACCAGGGGATAATCTGGAAAGATAATCATTTCAGATCCCTCTGAAATCTGGAGACCTTTTGCGATTTGTCAGGAGGTGCAGACCAGGCGGATTGTCCTGTAATGCGGGCCAGCATTAAACGGGCAAGTCTGTAGAGAACTGCAGTGTGTGTTTGTGT
>JBBPCX010069114.1:0-11617 GCA_037974365.1 Hydrocynus forskahlii
CTGAGGGTAAACACTGGTTCTAGACTGTTTTACACCGGTTATATTTACTGAAATCAGAGTTTACTGATACACTCTGAATTCTAAATGATAATGAAGAGCTGGAGCAGTTTTGAGACATGCATTTTTACAGAAACAATTTGGGTCACTATTGACTCCCAGTGTTTATTGGCTACAACATGCTCCAGAAGTAAACCAAAGAAGCAAATGTAGCCTAAGTGGAAAATTGTGTAAATGAGATTTTCCACTGAACCGTTTCTCTAACACATGGCCTTCTCCTGACCTTCCGTCATCCCAGCAGACTTCAAGAGTTCACAATGTGGGTCACTGGCATCAAATATGCCGAATCTGTCCTTCAAAACACCAACATCAAACCAGTCGGGCATGCACCTGGAATCCTTAGCTCAACAGCCTTGAATTTGATTCCTATGGAAAAGTGAGGTGAATGTCAAGTCGCTAATACAAACTAGTGCATAACTGCAGGGAGTAAACAAGGTCCTGACCTGCGAGAAGATCAGTTATGAAGCTAATGGAGACTCTGCAACAGTATCAAGGATAAGAGAGGAGGCATGTGTGTGTATAGATGAGCAAGAGCGCATTCGTGAAAACTCCTCTTGTCTTTAGCTCTCTGACATTGCTGCCGTTGTTGCCCTGAGGCCGGTCTGTGCGTGTGTGTGTGTGTGTGTTTAGACGGAGGGAAAAAGGCAGTGATTGTAATTGGGACTGCTGGGTGGATTCCCAGGTTGCCAGGTTGGAGGAGTTTTATATAAGAGAGGCAGAGCGTGTTAGATGTACTGCTGGGAGACGGCTCTGGGATTATGACTGTGGTGCATCAGTGAATCAGTATGTGCTTGTGGTGGCCACTTCTAAATCCACACATGGGCTAATTATGAAAATGAGGTAATGGAAATACAGAGGTGTTGCAATTAGAAAAGAAAGAAATAATGCAGCCTTCCACCTAAGTACAGCGGAAAATGAACTCAAACAGTTTAAGGATTATGTCTATACCTTTAACATAGGATGGAAAGGTTCTATACCACTGAGCAATATAGTTCATTGCATAGAACCTTTCCATCCTATGTTAAAGGTGTAGACATAATCCTTAAACTGTTTGAGTTCATTTTCTGCTGTACTTAGGTGGAAGGCTGCATTATTTCCTTCTTGGTGAGACAAACACTGCATACTCAGTATAAATCTCTTCATTAGAGAAAGCCATTTAATCACTGAAATAATTTGCATAATCGGTTATTAGCTACTTTCTCGTATGTTAAAGTTAGTTAGACATTATATCATGTAGGATTATGCACATCTGGGGACTGTTTGCTTTACTTTTGGTGGCAGTATCCGTCACTATTATTCTAGTAGACACACCCCAGACTATTCTAGTCTGTACTCATTTTGCTAATTTACCTGATGTATGAAGACATTCAAGGTGAACTAATGGGTGGCCGGTCATTTAAGTGTATTATTAATTGAATAATCCACCCATTACCATGTTATCTAATTTTTAAAGCTCAAACAGCAACAAAAATAGACTTAACAGAACATTAACAACAGCCTCTCAGGAATTCCAAACTACTTTGTTGGAAACAATGAAACTAATAATTTAATCTTCTATTAATAAAATGCAAGCCTTGAGCAATACCTGAACTGCTGAATCATCACTAGATGAGTGCTCAGCATGGCTGAATTTCCAACATCGAGTCAATGGCCAATACAATGAACAAGATCAATTCAAATTATCCTCTGTATTATCCTCAGTTCAGCATAACACCATCAATACTGCAGTCTATGCTAGTTGGGAAACTGTGTGTGTGTGTGTGTGTGCGTGTATGTTTTGTTCCAGTTAATTTTTGTTTATCATACTTGGGTTTGCAAAGGCATTATATGTAAAGTATTATTATTATTATTATTATTATTATTATTATTATTATTAGTATTATTATTATTACTATTATTAGAAGTGAAGGGTGTCATCAATGGCCTGAAAGTTCTCTACTGGGCTTGGTGTGTCATGGCTCATATGTCTAAGCCTGTCTGAGACTCTATTCACTCTATGATCACTGTGTGCTCTAAAATGATCCGACACCTGCTTTGTATTTTTGTTGGGCTGTATATAAGTGACTGCCTGAACCATCACAGCCTCAGGGCTGTCCGATATTGACCCAAGTTCCTGCTGTGGAACCCCTCCGCTGGACCAGACCTACTGGTTCCCTTCATGTCTATTTAAAAGTGCTATTACCCAGTGTTACCCCTTGTAACACACCTGTTTTTTTCAGCGGTAGACCTTTTACAGCCAGCAATGTTGGATGTTTAATTTTTAAAATACATTGAAAACACTAAACACATGAATATTCCACGGTCTGCATTCTATGTACATATATTTTAAGAAGTTCTTTAATGATCTGCTTTAGATTGTTAAGGTTCAATGAATGTTAAATTAAGATGATTGCTTAGGTTAGCAGACATCCAGAAGGGGGAGCTCTAACTGGTTGTGTTGATTCGTATCACAACTAATATTTCAGTTTGAAGGAAAACTTATTTCATCACTATTAAACAGTTCTATCAGTTTGAATCTGAACTGGAAATTTTATTTTGTACGAAAAGCACAAATTGTATAAAAACTGAATGTTAGGAAGCAAAGCTTATCCTGCCAATTACATCTTAATGTCTGTATATCATTTAAGCCTGGCAGCCTGTGAGATTCAGCATGCCTGGCCTGTTTAATGGTAAGGGACACAATGCAGTCTTTCCTGCTGTGATGATTACTGGCTTCTGATTACCTCACCCAATATGCTGTCCTCCTAACCTTTGCTGAACACTCCAGAATTTTAATCAATAGTCTGTCTCGCATCCCTCATGAACTCCCCACCCGTATGTTCTCTAATCCACCTGTGAGATCTGCCTGTAATCTGCCTTGTGAACTCCAAGGCTCACATTTATATATTGTCTTGTGCTCACTTGTCTTTCTGATGAAAAATTCTGCAAACGAATGCTTTTGTTGGTAACTATTTACAGGTGATTTATGCAGGTCTTCGATGGTCGTTTGCTAGATTTTTGCTGGTCTAAGACGGTTGTGGACTTTCAGATGGACTAGGTGAAAACATACCTTATGCTAGTCAACAGGTTCAGATGATTGACTAGCTTGATCAAGCCTGGCTTCTTTCTGTATGGAGTTTATTTAATCTCCCTGTGTAAATATGGGTTTCAGTTTTCTCCAGCAGTACAAATGCATGCACATCAGGAGGACTGGAGATGCTAACTTGCCTCTAGGTATGAGTGTGAGTGTCTGTGTGTCTACCCTGTGATGGACTGTTGACCTGTCCAGGATGTTTCCTCACCTTTCACCATATGAACACTGTGATGGGCTCCAGCAGCCCTGGTTAGGATAGAGCATATTGGAATAGTAAGTGTTTTATGTCATTTAGATCTCTGCTGTATGATTTTGTTTCCTTTGTTTCCACTGAAAACCAATATAAGTGACTGACACCAATCTCAGGGAGGTTTTTCCTGCCACTATTGCCTTTGAGTTGCTCCTTAAAGGTCGAGACCTGGAAAACCTGAATCATATGTATTGTTTTTGAAGGGGAATCCCACAGGTATTTCAAAATTGCTACATATTTAAAGGCGCAGTTTGTGACAAAATCTAGTCTACACAATTTTCCACTTATCCTGTTTTTAGAGTCCTAATTTTCTTTGGTTTGCACTGGAGCTATTAGGCCAATATGGCTAACAAACAGTCAATATTGACCCAAATCAATTTTGTTAACGAGTCCTTGAAACTTCACATAAATCTGGTAAAACTGCTTCCCGCTCTTCACTGAGGTAGGATTAAGGTGATTTGTGAATGTGGTTAAGAATGCAGTATGACTTACTGTGAGTTATAAAAAAAAGAACCAAAGTGTGATGGGCAGCAACTTTAGACAACAGGATCTGTTTTCACAAAGCACCTCAGGAACAGAGGTACTAATCTACAGTCAGTCTTTGTGGCAGCCGTCAAGAATACAAAGGAATTTGATCCAAATCATCTTCCTTCGGTCCTGGCATTGTCTCAAAAGGCTTATCGCAGGGTTCAGAAGCTGTGACCTGAGACTCCATCACTGCCCTTTAGAAGGGGAAAGCAGGAAGAGCGTAATTCCACTCACTTCTGAAACACTGATGTGCTCGAGATCCAGCCATAAGAACCTTGACAGAGGCTTCTGTGGTGCCTGGGGATCACAGAAGGGGCTTCTTTAGATTTGAGCCGTCAGTCAGATCTTTGCAGAGGTTTTTCTTACGGGGGCTTGAACATCTATGACCTCCTGCAAGTACCAGAACTTGCATTTCCTGGAGCAACACCTGATGCAATCATTTGCAACAAACACAGACATGGGTTGCCTGAGGTTAAGTCTACTCATAAAAGAAAATATTAAGATGATGAAAAAATAATCTCACTGTCATATTCAAGGGCAATTTCTGCCTGGCCTTCTGCCTTTCCACGAGTGCTTCTCACAAGATGAGATTTACTGACAAAACAAATATCGGCTCTTAAGGACGCTGATTTCAGGAACATGGTGACTGCTCAGCTTCATGGAAACATCAGTTCTGCTGCGAGAACTGAGAGGTATTGCAGCATCCACGTCCACAATGTCTCCCTCAGCTGTAGACATTTTCGAAGGTGAGACACTACAGGTGAATTCATTAAGGTTGACTTTTGCCTCATTTTTGGCCAAATTTAGTCATTGGCAAGTCCCACCCTGTCTAGCTAGACTGTATCTTTGAGTCACATGCAGCACCACTACATTTTTTTCAAACTGCCACTAACATCATTGGACAAACCAGTGGATTAGGACGGGGGGGGGGGGCATGGAGGGGGGCAATTATGAGTGAAGCTACTTGTGCTCTCTAATACAGGAGCTCTATGGGGTAATTTGTTCAAGCCATAGATTTGACAATGGATCTTTGCAAATTGATCACTTACAGCCTTTCAAATATCTGCAAAAAATGTAACAACAAAAAAAACTTGCATTTTCAATGCATTTTCAATGCATAAAATACTTTTTTATTTTTCTGAGGATCAGGCTCAAGAGAAATGATTCTACAGGGCAGGTCATTTTCACTGTTTTACTGTTTCACGTTTCACTGTTTAATAAAGAAAACTCTTTGCACTGTTACATAAACAAGTATACACATATTTCTGTATAATTAAAGACTATTTTATATATACATCTACTGTACACTTTTTATATACATTTACTTTATAAGACTACTGTATATGCACATGATCATTCAACGGCAATGGCAAAGTTTTTAAAACTGCACTGCTCCACAGAAAAATACTTGATATCGATTTGTATTAGTAATTTAATTACTTGTTAATTCATTACTTGTTAAACATGTGTTTATTTGAATATATCTATTTTATAAAGGCTGGGTGTTATATTGACATTACTCTGCATTGTTGTGCCTCCTCTGTGACACATAACCTTAAGAAGCTCATTTACTTTTACAGTAAAGCAGTAATTAAAACACTCATTTCTTCTGGCATTTAGTGTCGTAATGTTACTGATGTAAATGTCTAAATGACTTTACATTACATTACATTACCTTATATTGACACTTTAATCCAAAACAACTTACAACATGAGGGGACACACAAGTACCAGGACAGTGTGAGAACCAGAGGAGAGTTGTAAGTGCTAAAATCTTTATGTAGGTAGATGGTCTCTGAAGATTATAAAATCTGAACAGATAAAAATGTTAAAATCCAGTGAGACTTTTATTTTGTCCAAAAACAAGCACAAACATTATGCCACCAGTTACACATGAACATCCGTATCTCATTCAAGATAAACAGAAATAAGTTTCTAGTTATTTTCATTTTTAATAGTAAAGTGTCCAGTCCCCTGCTCCTCAAGTTTTTATTGGATTTATTTAGACTTTATATTTTATATTGTTCTTGTCTCTGTTTCCCTGTGTGTCTGTGCAGTGGGAACATAAGCGGTAGTTTTCTGATTCAAGAGAACCCAGACGTGCAGGGGGTGTATAACCAGCCGTACCACTGACCTGTACAGTGAATGAAATTACTTACCTGTTAATTCATTGCAACTGTATATTTTCATGTTATTGCATGTAATAGAGGTCACATTTCACATGGTAGGACTGTTATTAATGATTAATGATATTATTAAGGAAATTATGAAGCACCTAATCAGAAAACTGCACACAACATTGCACATGGTAATACTATTGCACGTTTCGTATCATGTCATATCAGTTCTGTAGTAGCATTAGCCATGTAGCTCTACTAGCCTACTCTGTGCTATCATTATTCTACACTTTGCTTGGATGTGTCACCCAAAAGCTAAGGCTGTCCTGGTCACCCACACCTGTCCTGAATCTGCCTGTCACTTTCTGACTAATGTTGTGAACCAACATCTTGCACTATGGTCTTTTTCATACTTAGCTGTGTTACTTTTCATTTTGTTGCCACTGCAGCTTTGTTCATTTATTTCAATCTTTATTTAAAGCTCTCTGTTGAAGTGCCACTTTGAAGCTTCCATTCCTCACAGTCAGCAAATGATTATTTGTGAAGCTGATTTTTTTTTAAGTTGTTTTTGTGGTGGGAATGTTTGCATCTCATCAAGGACAGCTCTCCAGCTCTTACACACTCTGAGACACACGACGTCCCCAACAAAAGTCTTTTTAATGTGGTGAATAATTTAATTTATAGCATCAAACCTATTAGCCTTTTTACGGATGCTGGCAACTTGAAGGTAAAACAAAAAGTGGAAATTGATGTATATCAATTTCCACTTATTTATTTATTTAACTTGTTTTTGCCTTGAAAAACAACAAGAAGCAATATATTGACAGGGAAGGGGTGTACAACATAACAAATACTCACACTCACTTGCCATTTTATCAGAAACAGCTAGTAAAGTGAAGCCTTATATGTGAACACACCACAGCACACAGTTTGAAATTCCTTCTCTGAATTTCACCCATTCGCCAAGTGAAACGGGGCAGCCAGGAGGGAGCAGTGTGTAGGGATGGTACCTTGCTCAAGAGTACCTCAGTGGTGCCACTAGCAGTCTTGGGATTTGAACCCACAATCTTCTGATTGCAGGGACAACTCCCTAACCACCAGCTGCCCCATGTGACCACTAGGCCACCCAGCTGCCCCTAGAAGTGCACAGAGGAGGTTTACAGTTAAAGACTGTAGCCCTTTTATTACTGCGCAAAATGTCAGCCTCACCCACCCTGACCATCAATCAAACGGCACCGTAGGACCACCACTGACCAGATATTATTTGGATGATGAACAGTTCTCAGAACAGTACTGACATGGTGGTGGCATGGTATTGTGTGAAATTATACACAACATAAAAGGAACTACAGCCTATAACTGTGTATCTGTCCAGTACAGTGAAATAAAAAAAGGGAAACTGAACCATTTGTCACATGTGAATACACCACACCACACAGTGTGAACAGTGTGAAATTCTTTCTCTACATTTAACCTATTCACTAAGTGAAGCAGGGGGCTGCCACCAACAAGTAGAGCAATGTGTGGGGAGCAGTGTGTGGGGACGGTACCTTACTCAAGGGGTACCTCAGTGGTACTACTAGCAGTCCTGGGATTCACGCCCATGACCTGCTGATCGCAGGGGCAACTCTCTATGCATCCGTTATGCATCTGTTGATGTACTGTTGAATGGTATGAATGGCAATAAAGTTCACTTACTTACTTACTTACTTACTTACTAACCTATAAGCCACAAGCTGCCACCACTAGTGCCCCCTAAATCCACCTAGTAACTAACAACTCTAGTGTCTCACTAGCCAATGTCTTGAAGAGTTAAAGTTTGCAAACTTTTTTGTGAAATGTCATCCATAGAGGCGCTGTGACCAACACATTCCAATAGCTCAAAAAAACGCTTGAGCTAAAATGTTGAAATCTGGTATGTTTATACATTCACTTTTTTCTCTTGGAAAATCTATGCAAGATCTGACTGGTGTGTTCAAACCTTTGCATACCACCTGAATATTAAAGCCTTACTAGTTTATTATTTTACTTTTGCCTAGACAGTTTGACAATCAGTGTTAAACAGATTACACTCAGGCTGAACTAACATTATAACAGCACTATAATATAACAAATTATATATTATATTATAACAGCATTACAACAAATAGCATTACAACAACATTATGACCTAACATATAACATTATCACACTATTACAACATTATAACACATTATAACAGCATAACAGTATAGTATGATTAGAAGATAACATAATGTAATATGATAACACCATCATAACATTACAATTTAACATTTGATTGTATTATAACATACACTATTACATATAATATGACTGCATTATTACTCTGTGACAAACAACACACCCTAAACCAAAGAGATACAAGTAGCAAATCCCATGCAGGTTTGAAAGAGAGACAGACCTTGGCTCAAAGAAAGAAACGATTTCTGGCAATAAGCCATTCCTTTAAGCTATTTGTGAATATACAGCATTCATTATTATACAGCATGTCATTATCACACAGTCGTATCCAGAATCATTAAATTACATTACATGATATTCCACGCATAAATATGTATACAGGCTCTTTAAGGAGACACACTCCTGCACATACAGGAGTTCAGCATTAATCATTAAACAGGACCTTTCACCTTTAACTATTTAACAACAGAACTCAGCAGAAGGTTGAAGAAAGGAGCGGTAAAAACACCAGAATTGTTCTGTGGTAAAAATCCTTTTTCATACTCAAGTCATTTTCATGCATTAAATTCCCAGGTTGTGCGAGGAGGCCTAACAGGGTCCAGTTGGCTGTACACCTAAGGGCGTCTTATTCTTCTTTTTTGAAATGTACTTTAGATGCAGTGTAATGTTGTTATGCAGATATTTTTGAGCCATTTTCCCCTTAAGCTGTAAGAAATACAAATCAGAACATAATAAGAAAAGCTAAAGTCAGAACTAAACTAGGGCCAAAGTATTAATCATTGAGAAATTCATTGATTATTAGAGTGTTTGTTTTTGTTTGTGTGTTTTGTTTGGTTTTACAGACCAGTGAGCCTAAATGACCAAAAACAAACACAAAAACAAACTATTCAAAGACTTTTAAAGATTCAATTGGACAATAATAAGACTTAATTTAAAGACCTCAGTGACTTGCATGGCTTTGTGCCTAATTTGGTAAGGCTAAAACATTTAAAGTCAACAATTTGGAAGGTTGTCCACTTACTGTAGGCCACATGACTAAATGTAAATTCTATTACTGTGTATTGGAAGTGTCCTTGAGGCCCCCTGCCCTGCACATTTTAGTGTTTTTCCTGCTTCAATTGCTTGAGCTCAGTGAGGGGTTGTTAATGAGCTGATTAGTTGGATCAGGTGTGTGGGAAGCGGCGAAAACACTCACAAATGTGCGGGGCAGGGTTCCTCCAGGACCTGAATGAAGAAATGCTGGTCTAGGAGCAACAACAGTTCAGCCACTAAGCAGTAAACTAGGCAAACCCACAGTGCGGGGTCACAAAGAGCTGCAGCACAAGGAACATAAACATCAATATCTTTGTTTGCATCACTCAAACTGCCTCTAGAAACACCATCACTTCGCACTGTGTGTTGGGAGCTTCATAAAATGGGTTTCCATGGCTGAGCAGCTGCACACAAGCTTAAGATCACTATATGCAATAGCAAATGTGGATAAGGAGCAAAGCAGAGCTCCACTGGAACGCAGAACTGTGTAAACATGTTCACTTGGGTGATGAGTCATACTACACTATCTGACAGTCTGAGGGATGAATGGTTTTGTAAGATGCTAGAAGAACTCCACTAACCAAAATATATAATGCCAACATAATGTTTGGTGGAGGTGGTATAATGGTCTGGATCTTTTTTCAGGGTTTGGATTAGGCCCTTTAGTTCCAGTGAAGGCTAACGTTAATGCAACATCATGCAAAAACATTTTAGACAATTGCATGCTTGCAGCTTTGTGGCCACAGTTTGCAAAGGACCTTTTCACTTCAGGCATGACTGTGAGTCTGTTCACAAAGATAGGTCTGGTTTAGAAGATCTGCAATGGCCTGCACTCCTGATTTCAACTCCACTAAACATTTTGGGAAGACTGGAGGCTGTTGTAGAAAGAGGGGAGAGGAGGTAACTCCGTCGAAAAACACCATATAGGTTTAGTGGTCACGAGTCCACTTACTTTTGAATACATAATGTATATGCACTATAAAAATGTATTTACATTTGTGCATGAGGCTCTTTTTCTTACTTTGTTATCACCAGAAGAATTATGCTATCAAAAATACATTATCATGGTATCTGTATTTATCAGCAAAGGCAGCTGAATACTTTGATACACATTTTAAAACATGGATAATTTCTGACACTGTTTTGAGACTAAAATATTGCCATATAATCATGAACATTCAAGAAGCAGAAGTAGTCATGATATTAATTTCATTACACTTTCCTCAGCCTCAGTGTGCAAGGCAAGCAGTAAAATACTATAAATACATAGCAACTCAAAGTGTTTTATAGTGTTTTAAAGCCTCACTCTGAATGTTACTGGAGCCTGTTAGCCTGGTAGCTATTTGCCAAGCTAGTCACCCTAGACCTTGATAACTGAAACCTCAAACTTTGCATAGCTTATATACATGTGTGAGATCCTGTTGATGTGAGTTTTCTCTTTCAGTGGTGGACACAAAAGCTGGGAGTTATCAGCTCCCGCTTGCAGGGAATGTACAGACTGCTAAAGGCAGCTTTATTATGACCCACAGACACTCTGCTAAAATCAGCACAGATTCATTGAAGAGTTTATTCTAACTATATAATGCGTTTCAAATGAAAGATCATAACATTCCTACACTTGATCAAATGAAATATTAGCGGATATGACTGTTGCTTACCTGTTCCAAAAAAGCGTCACTGGCGGATGACAGTGTGAGGGTCTCTGCTGAGGAAAGTATCATCCTCAGTCCAGCCCAGTGCGCTGTTGAAAGTTAGCGAGATGTTAATATCATTAAATTGCAGGGATTTCAGGGTTTGGTGCACACAAAAGCTGAGATTTAACAGCTCCCCCTTGCGGGGAATGTACAGATTGATAAAGGCAGCCTTATAGTAGAAGAACGTACTTATCAGAGGCTGGATGGTTGGGAATACTGCTGGTTTTACTGTTGTAACATCTTGTAGGCAAAGAAAAAAAACACATTATCACTGAAAAGGAACAGTCTGTCCTTTTACATTTGATTGTTTGAAGACTAAGAAAATATAAGTACATGTAAGCGTATATATATATATATATATATATATATATATTGTTTTGTTTGAATTATTCAAGTTCTGTAAATGCTGCATAATTTCTCTTATTCTGAAGTTTTGTCATTTCCTTTAAAATTATGCTTTAAAGAACAACATTTTTATTTGGGATATTTATTTTATTTATTTTATTTATTTTAAAAACTAAGGTAAAGCTGCTCAGTTCAGTACTTGCTTAGAAAAGATAAAACCTGAGAAACTGAACATCTTTGGTCTCTTATTTTTTTCCAGAGCTGTATTAAAGAATATATAAGAATATCTAATGTGTGTGTGTGTGTGTATATATATATA
>JBBPCX010069115.1:0-11617 GCA_037974365.1 Hydrocynus forskahlii
ATATTTATCATACATATATATATTTATCATATAAGGTTAATAAAGTATATCATATATAAAGAGAGTGAGTGTATATTTCATATATATCATATATATATAATCAGCCAGTGTATGCATCATATGCAGTTAGTGAGTATATTTCAAACACCGTCAATGGAAGTGTATAGATCATATATACAGACAGTGAGAGTTTATGATATATACCATCAGTGAGTGTATATACTGTCAGAATGAATAAATAATTAAATAAATAAATAAATATATAAATATTAGTGCTGGGCACGTTAACGCATTATTATCGTGTTAAGGCATTATTTAATTAACGCATTAGTGCAGTTTTCTTTTTCCACATTACTCTTATTTTGAAAGTTGTTTTTTCTGTGCCTGACCGCTTCACCTCACTTTAACAGGGACACTCGCTACTGAACATACTGACTGTTTCTGCTACTCCCTGATAAAAGAGAAATGTTTCTGATGGTACCTGTTCAGAAAAAAAAGAAAACAGATTTATGAATGTTAACTTGCTCTGATCGTGGCTCTGGATCCGGGCGCCACTGTTCCGATTCATGCTGCCTTGTTGAAAAATGCTCCCTTTAAGTTTCTACACTTTATAGTCAGTTTATAACAATGATAATGATTAGAAATAGACACATAATATGCTCTACGTCTCGGCTGTTTTTCAGGGGTGTGGGGGTGGTTGGGGAATTATAATGGTTATAAAGCTATAATGGTTCTAGCACCCATGCTCTGGACTCTGAGCAGGGACGGACTGGCAATCCGTGCATTCTGGAAACGTCCAGAACGGCCGTCTGGTCTTTCTCGGCCGAGATGCAGACCTCTGCCGTGGTTCGCATCCAACTCCTCCATGACTGCATCCTCTCATTCATTCATCTTGTGCACTTGTTAGTGATACTTCACTCTCTATGTACTCTTGGTCACCATGGCAGTAAGTGGAAACAGCTTTAATCAAGTGAGCCATCAATTAATTATGTCATTTTAACGCTGAATTGTTACAAGAGGGTTCCAGTTACAAGGTGATATACAGCCTGTACATGGGCTTCATCCTAGGGTCAAACTCGGTTAAGTATTTACAAATATTTTAAATACTGGAGATTAGGCGACACATAAAAAATTCAAACTGAACTGTTCAAATGCTCAAAAATATATTTACTGGGTACAAAGCAATGAACTGGGTTTTGCTCTGAAAGGCAACCTGAAACTGACTCAGGAAAAAAAAAAGCAATAGCCATGTGCTATCTTCCCTTTCCTTAGCAGTTTTATGGACCATTTTTCTAGATAATTTGACCCATCAGGAAATGACCAATTACTGACACTGTGTCTGAAATAGATCCATCTACCACTTACTCTAACAGACAAGCCTATTTCCTTGCCACAAGAACTAAGATGAAATATATCGAATAAACAGGCGTAAGGGAGATTAAGCACTTTTCTCATGATATTGGCCATGAATACTCATTGACAGCTCTCATCAGTTTACAGTTATTGATTTATGCCTCTAGAACTTCTGTTTCAGAGGCAGTTTCCATCGTCGAAAATGCACAAGAAGTCCAAGTCTGGTTTGAAAAAATGCTTTTGATTCTGATTTGACCGATAAAATTTGCATTAAAATATCCTGCCCTGTACATGGGCAAAGCATTAGTTAAACTTGAATTAAAATAGTTTAATTTAATCCCATAACACCCTAAAATAACCCTGCTCCATGCCCACCAGAACAAAGGTTTTCATTCAAGCAATGTTTAAATTGACCCACTCCCCCAAGAGCTAATGTACCATTGCGGGTAAAACTACACTTATTAGACATACATTCAGAAGTCTTCGCATTAAAGAAAATAGTTTGCCAGAAATATGGCTTTAATTTAGATTCCATGCTATTCAGAGACTCTCTCCTCTTTTGTTGTAACTTTCAGGTGGAAATAAAAGGTTTCTGATTCATAAGGTCATGCATGGTAACTTCTTACTGAATGCAGCAGCTCTCCCATGCTTGACTGATGTGCTGCTCAGTGACGAAGAGGTGCTGGTGCGACTGCAGAAGCTACCGTAAAGTTCATAAACACACTGCTTTCAGTCATTTTGTGACTCTACACTGGGGTAAGAGAAAGATTGTTATATGATAAAGGTAAGATTAGCATCTGTCATTTTGAAGACTGCAGGCCAGACTGTGAGTCTGATTAAGCCTGGATCATCTATATGTGTCCTAAATCACCAAAATAACCCAGGGTGGAGTGGCCAGACACTTCAAAAATCCATGGAAATGCTGAAATCAGAGAGGATCACATGCTTAACATCTTAACGTCTTCTACACAAGTTCTTGCCTTTTGGTCATGAAGGTTTACCACACCATTAGTGAAAAAGAGATCTAAACTGGAGATGGATACATATCACAGTGAGAGCTGGAAAACATTATACTGTGCAAACTGGCAGCTGACTTGAAGAGTTTTGAAGCTCATGTGAGTTTGTCTCTTCGCACTGATCAGCACTCTTTAAAGCAAACTTGAAACAATTACACTCTAGTATTGCCAGTCCAAATAAAGTCTGACGAGAGGGATGGGCAGAACTGTTTACCCTGAGACTCCACAGCCCCAGCAATAAACCCAAGACAAGGTAATAACCGAAATGCTTTAAGACCCAGAAGATTTAAGACCAGGATGTTTCAGTAAACACTTCTAGGCAAGTACTGTATTTCGCATTAAAATAAAATTTTCACTGGGCACTCCAGACATAACTACGCCTTGGGCCGAAGAAACAGCAAATCCACTCGTACATACACTTGAAGTAGGACCTTAGTAGGGATCTTTCTATGGTTCATTTCATAGCATGGGATTAATATAACCTGAGATTATTTCTATGGTTCATTTTACAGCCTGTCAGAGCAGTTGTGTCTCTCCTCTTGTTTGAAAAATGTAGTGCTATGATTCCGTATCATAACTGCAGCATCTTTTTAAAGCGCTCTGATCCAGAGGCATTGAGCACTGTTAGACTGACAGGTCTCTAGCCCAAAGCCGTTGGGGGGCACTGGGGGGGGCAATCATATTTGAGGAGGGAACAACGGTTTCCTGCCCTTCCTAAAGTGCTGCCCTAGGCGACTGCCTACTTTGCCTTTATGGGTCTGCCAGCCCTGAAAGGAGGTGAAAGCCTGACTTTATTGACTGGATTACATCAGTGAGAAGCACTTGCAATAATTACATGACCCCAATTCCCCTGATGTCAAAGTCCTGTCAAAACGGAGTCCAACATCTCTAATAGGCTAACAGGAATTATTAATAAATTATATAGGAAAAACTACAAAGGTTCATGCAGACCTGATCTCAAGTAAGAATAATTTATCATCAACACAATACCAATCCTTATCAAGCCGCCTATAAATGAAACAAACATTAGCCAAGTCCACCTCAACGCTCACGGTGAGGTGAAGTCCGCCACAACGCCCGCTCGGAACTGAAATCTCAACATCAGCAAAAGACAAGCGAGCTTCAGTTCAGCTGAGGAGCAAGAACTGCAGTGTCAAAGCTGGCTGGAAACACACAGCCTTTAACATGGTACACTCAGACACCAGCTCTGAGGTCATGTTCACATAATTAGCACAGCATTACGAAAAAAGCCTTGCAAAATACACAGGACGTCTGTATGTGTGGGATGGGGGTGGTTTCAGGGCACGGTTCCACAAAGGGCAAGACGTGCTGACAGGAACCAGTGAATTACTGTATTTTTGAGATTAAAAAAAACTTTGGTTGTAAAAGCAGTTTTTTTTTTAAATATATACTCACACAACCGTGGAAAAACCGTGGGGAGTACAGGTTCTGAACCAATGAGCACAGCAATTATTGGAGATGTGATTGCCTCACTTTCTTCCTAACTTAAGCAGGTGGTCCCTCTTGACAGCAGCAGTGGGAACAATGGTAAAGCAGACAATCATGGAGCTACCCCTAAAATATCAAGGTTCAAGGTTACTTTACTCTCAACAGCAGCTATTTACACGTACATAGACACAACAGTAATGTAACAGTATAATGTAAACGGGATGTAAACCTTCCAGAAGGTTGATATAGGACCACTAGTGTGATTATTGCACAGGAGGCAGTTAGCAGCATTGAACAGTGCAAGGAATGACAGAAATAATGCAATAAGTAGACAATAAAGCAGTGTGACAGTAAAGTGGGAAAGGGATGGAAACCTTCCAGAATGAATAATAATACTGCAAATAATATGATGGTTGCAAACAGCTGAGGACACTCCAATGGGTACTTGTGTGTGTATGTATATATATATATATATATATATATACACATACACACACACACACACACATACATACATACATACATAGGTTATATATACACATGTATTTGCATACACATACAAATGTCTATATTTATATTTTGTGTATTAGTTGTAAAGTGTACTTTTTATTTTATCTTGTTGTGTTGTATAGCTTTTATTCTATTGTTTTGCTGCTCTTAACTTTATTCTGACCACTTTCTTCCGTAACAATGCAAATTTCCCACTTGTGGGATTAATATCTTGTCTTATCTTATTTAATATGGTGCTTACAACCATAAATCTTGTGGATTATTTAGAAGATGAGAAAAAGATCCCAACATGATACCTGGAACACCCCCAATGGTCTCAAATCAACAATCACCTTTAGGTGCACCCGCTGCTCTTCCACAGGAAGGTCTGGAGATTGTCTGGGAAGGTCACTGCTAATGAACCGTGCCAATCAAAGTGGACTCAGTGGGTGTGAACAATAAAAACAGACAGAAGCAGGTTGTCATTACAATCTCCACATCAGAAATCGCCCTAAAATTGAATGTGCTGAAGCCTGTAGGTAAAGCCCAATTGTCAGGACAAGAAGGGATGTCATTCCACGGTGGCTGTGCTTCAGAAAGTCCTATCAGCAGTAGTGGTACTACTGGAAAGCCAGAACCCATTTACAGTGATATAAACATGGATTTTATTGGGTAATGTATGTTGACTGTTCATGCACCAGCACTTCACCGGAGGAGTTTTAACCCTTTGCTGTAATGCGCAGTGGCTTTACTGGCTTGAAGTTTGGTAGATAGTGTCTGATTTGGGTTCTGAACCAGATCCAACTGCATCTGTGATATTCAAGACTTTCTTCTGTGATATTCAAGACCAGCTTTAACTAAGGTGTACCTACAAAGAAAGGCCAGAGTTTATGACAATTGCACATTTCCAGGGAAGAGTCTGTGATGCTCTAAACCCAGCATTGTTTGGAGAACTTAACACAAGTTGTAGGCCTGATAGAAAAAAATGAGGCAAGTTCAGGGAAAACTAATAGTATCGATTAACATCTATCATGAGGAATGGAAAATGACCCAGGAAAGACCTGTTGCAGCCACAACTAGTGCAGAGTAGGCAAAGACTATCTACTGTGCTGAGAGGTGTGATCCTAGAGGACAACCTGTTGTAAATGCAATTAGATGTCACAGAGAGAGCTACCGCTCTGGAGGTGAAGAGAACAGCTTGGTAAAAAAAATAGCCATAATTCTGTGTTATACAGTAACAGCCACTGAGAGTGCACAGGGAAGAAATGTTAGCTTCTGTGCTAACGCTAAAAATGTTATAGGGTGTCATGGCCTAAAATCATAGAAGTGGTTGGTATGGTGTGGAGGGTAATATCACAGCAACACAGTAAACTGCATTTTATTTTCCCATCCAGCCAAGCACACCATGCTACACCAATAAGAGACCTTGGGCAAGGACGCCTACCTCTGTAACGTAATTAAATAGTGGATAAGGGCGCGTGTCAAATGAATACAGATAAATAGCTACTGCTAAAGTCAAGACTCAACCTTGGAGATAAACAACTTCTTGCTAATTCTGCAGCATTGCTATGTTTGATAAGGTCCATGGTGTATTATGTCTCACATATGCATTACCTCACTTGCATCATATCGAGCCAAGTCTAAGCAGCTGGGTGATGAACTCACTGTCAAGGCAGTCTAGCTTATTACCGGTTACAACTAGATCAGTCTAGTTTAATACTGGTTACAACAAGATCAGTCTAGCTTACTACTGGTTACAACAAGATCAGTCTAGCTTGCTACTGGTTACAACAAGATCAGTCTAGTTTACTACCGGTTACAACAAGATCAGTCTAGTTTACTACTGGTTACAACTAGATCAGTCTTGCTTATTACTAGTTACAACTAAATGTCTGTTATGGAGAAGCTTTATATGCATTTTATTTTCACTTGTCACAATTTCTTATGTTTGTTGCACTATGTACTAGGGCATAAACAGAAAAGTCGACTAGGCAGAAGTCAATGCCCCCTGAGAAAAGTCTAGTCTTGAGTTTTTTCTCTCTCTGTGCACGCTTGTGTATACAATACAATCTCTGCCTCTGATTGGCTGATGCTGGCACACGTTCCTTGACTTAACCAATTATTATAGTCCCTTCATAAAAAGGGCGGTAACGTTAGTGCGAGTGGAATCTAAACACAAAACCACAACAAGACGAGATGCTAGCTAACATGGCTAACGCTAGCACTGCAGAGAGTCGTCCAGTCCAGAGGACGCTGAGCGGCACCATGGCTTAAACTGTTCCCACTTTCTGTTGTACACTTAAATTTACCAGAACATTCAAGGTATCAGCCTTTCTTTTGTCATGTTGACTATTAATGTTACAGAGAACCTTAATAAAAGTTGCTCAGAGTTGGACGCCTGTGCTCCTCCACTGCGTCTGTGTGACGTCATCAAATGACTAGTCGACTCGACTTCGACTTTGTTGATGGATAAGTCGATCTGAAAAAATCTGAAGTCATTAATGCCCTACTATGTACACTGTGGAAACTGAGCTTGGACATTTTGTCTCTCTGTATATTTGTATAGGATTGAGATGACAAAGTTCACTTTGACTTTGACTAAATGTCGATGTACAGATGCTGGTGGTTTGTGTAGTGCAGTGGGAACATTGCTGCCTTTAAGTAGGAGAGTGGGATTTGATTCCTAACCAGGGAAGCTCCCCACTACGATCAAAACACTACGATTGCCTACACCTGTGATACACAAAAAATGTAAGTCAGTTTGGATAACAGTATCTGCCAAATCTAAATGCTGTAAATTATATGATTGCCATTATGAAATTAACTGCAATTATCCTGCAGTATGTTACAGCACCAGTGAAATGCATTACAGACTATTACAGACATTACATTCCTATATTCATTCTGCAGTTTCAGTACCGCAGTTCATAAAGTACATTGTTTATTTTATTGTATTTTAATGCATTAAATAGAGGTGTTTTTCTTCAAGGAAACTGCAGTATTGTCATGGAGGGGCTTACGCCTACTAGCCTATTTATACCAGCCACCCCAGCACCAGTCATGAGAATCAGAAATCTTTATTCATCCCGGAGGAAATTGCTTACATTACGACTGCACAGACACACAGAGACACAGAGACAGGAACAATATAAACTATAACGTCGAAATAAATCCAATAAAATGTAATACATTATGGTATATACACAAATACTGGGTATAAATACTATAGATAAGGAACTTACAGTTAAGTGAATTAGTGGTTAGGAGTCTGTTATTGCTGTAATAGAGATCAGTAGAAGGTTATTAATATTGACATAGGAGATGAATAATGCTGCATACTATAGGTGTTGTAGTAGTGACTTCTAAAGCCAGGGGGTCATGATCAGCCTCTGTTCTGAGGTGTTTGTGGTTATAGGGTTCTAATAACAGCAGGGATGAAGGCAAACCAAAGGCCCTGAACATTTACATCCAGCTTCATAGTAACCCTGGGCATAATACTGCCAGTGTTTTGCTGCTACAAATGAAGTAAAACTTAGGAGCCAGTTTCCAAAAACCTAAAGGAAGTGTACTATCCAAGCCCCAATGACCCTTAGTCATATTTTGCCTCTAACATTTTGAGTAGGCTACACACTATTGTGTCACTTCATGCTCTACACATGCACTGATAAACCAGGGTACTGTGTAAATCTCACAGAAGGATGTTTTAACAGACCTATCACAATCAGATCAGTGACCATGATGCATTACAGACATTCATGTCACCTTTCTGCATTAAGAATCATAAGAAAATTTTAAGTTGTCCCAGATCTGCAGCAGGTGCAGTAAATCACATTTGAACCATCGGCGCATTGTGGACTATGCCTGTATGTCTCTTTTACCGCTCCAGTCTACATAAAAGTGCCTGTGCTGATAGATAGCGCAGGAGCTCTGACTTAAAAGCTGACGTCTGATATTGAGAAAGAAGAATTTATTGTCTCACAAGAAGGCAAATGACAGCATTGCTTTAAAGAAACTGTTCAAATTAAGCCAAAAATACTAAATTTAAATGTCCAAAACTAAACAGCATCTTTGCTGCAGTAATAGCCTTGACTCTTCTGGGATGGTTTACACTAGATGTTGAAACATTGCTGTGAGGATTTGATAGCAGCCACAAGAGCATTAGTGAGGTCAGGTACTGATGTTGGATGATTAGTTCTCAATCATATATGTCACTCCAACTCATCCCAAAGCTCCATCACTCTAGAGAACACAGTTCCTCTCCACAGCTCCAGTCCTCAGGGGGTTAAATACTTCTAGCTGATGTTTGGCATAGGGCACGGTGACTGTAGACTCTGATGAAACTATGGAAATTATTAAATCTGTGTGTATATTCAGCTAAAATGATAAACTAGAGGCACCTTCTGGATACCTTTGGACATATAATGTAACAATATGTTCAAATAATATGTTTCTATCCATACACACTGATCATCCAGTGTTGCTTTTCCACTGGGCACAAGAACCTATATCGTGACGAAAACAAATGTTTATCCATTACTAATAAAGTGACCCATACCCAAGCTGCTCAATGGCAGGGCTAAAAACAGGCTGCAATTGAGCTGACTGCATCACTGCTTTCTGATTGGTCGAAATGTCTTCACAACAAAATTATTTTTTTACTGTCTGTGCAAAAGACAACAATGGAGACACAAACTAACAACTGGGACGTAGATGAAGCACAAGCACAACTGTCTGTTTGGACTGAAGATACATTTCAGTGTTAGTTTTCTATGAGACTAACAAATTTATCTTTAACCCTGTGAGAAACGTGAAGGTGATCCAGGACAGCACTAACAAGTTCTCTGGGTTCAGTTCTCATCACACAGATAAAGAACGCAGAGAAAACGTTCAACACTCAAACAAGACTATAAATAATAAAAGACCAAAATGAAAAAAGTGGCTCTGACAGGAACACTTTTGGCGGGTTCGACTCCATGGACGCGGTTTTGGGATGACCAGCCATAAACTGCTGGATGAGAATTGAGCTGCAGAAACACAGTTACCGAGCTGAGATACACTGGAAAAATCTACACATACGATAAGTTCCACACTGTTGCGGTACCGTTTAGATATGACACGGTTCCTGTATGTATGTGGAAAAGTGTCTAAAGATGTGGCTCAACCATGACACCAAACGGAGGGACATATTTTTGTGTTGTGAGTGGCTGAACTCAGATGCAGGGTGCAGTGGGGGGAGACGGGAGCACCGCTTGCCAAACGCAACAGACCAGGTACTAAAAGAGAATGGCAGGAAAACAAGAACGCAAGGGTGTCTTGTTTACGGCCAATTGAGCTGTCAGGAAGAGCAATGCCGAGTCAAATGGACAAGGACAGCGGCCGTCTGAGCAGGTGCATTTATGATGCAAGACCCATGTGAACTGTTGCAATAAAGCAGTGAAGGGGGCCAAGAAAAAAAATAGCGCACCAGTCAATTGCAGCGACTTAAAATCATCCCTGATGTGCAGCATAATTCTTCCGGAAAAGGCTTAGCACAAAGCACTGCTGCTAAAATTCACTTTTATATTTAGACCCTATGTAAACTATTTTATCTCCTTATAACCACGCATTCTGGGAAGGCTTCCACACACAAAAGCACAAAGTACTTCTTAGCCAAGGCCGAGGAAATAGAACGCATACAGTACAATGACCCCAAAACCCAATCTTTCCACCAGTCAATACTATCAGTTGCACACCTGGGTCCACACCTGGGACGGCCTGCCAGTCACTCTGACTGACAGGAGCTGCATTTGCACACACGTTATTGCTTCCTGGCTGATGAATCGGTCTCTCCTAGGAGAGCTTTAAGCCTTCCTCTGGGCTGAGTCATAGCACGACCCCTCCTCTAAAGTGTTTACTGTGTTCTGAGGCAGCGCAGAGATGGTCCTGTTTGAAAACTTTGCAATAAAACGCACAGCCATCTGAAGCAGCTGCAGTCCCAGTCACATGACCGGGCTCGCAAGTCTCAAAACACACTCCGCTACATTGCAGGAGAATGAATGGCTCCTGTGGGGAGACAAAAGAGCATCCGTCCTTTACTGGAACCCCTGACTGACCGAACTGTCCACAATAAAGCAAACAGTTCAGGCCAAATCATTCTCCCAGCTATTCTGTTCAGCATACAAGCTTTCAGCTAGAACCCTTTATTTTTCATTGTCTTCTGCCTGCATATTTGAAAAGATAAAAGTTGAGTCAACTGCAGTCCAGAAAGTTTTCTAAAAGCATGAAAGAGAAAGAGAGAGAGAGAGAGAGCGAGTGTTCCCTTTAACTGTTCTTGACAAACAGAACTGAAAGACTGAGCAAATTCTTCAGCACTGTGTCCTGAGAGGTTCTGTGATCCAAGCAGCCCTACATTCAGAGAGTACTTCTGAAACAACCATGTGACCTACTTTGACCCTGTGAAATTCTCCAGTCGGAAGCAGGTCTTTCGGATACACACCAGCTCCAAGAGTGTAAACGTAAAGCATGAGGTGTCAAGACCAAAAAAAGAGTTGAAAACAAAGAGCAGGAGGAAAAAAAAACCTGGCACGAAAAGTTAAAAAGTGTTTCAGCTGCCGAGAACGCTTCTAATCTGACCCATATGAGAGCCAGCATTTAACACAAAAAACACACACTCAACCGTCCCAACGCCACCACCACGGCAAAACAACAACCCTTTGTTTGCGAAGAATCGTCCGTCAGCTCTGGAATTCGGCTCACTATGCTGACACAGTAAACATCCCATACAAATCTGTTTATCAGCGCAGCCTCCTACATTCCTCGCGTGGACTGGGCAGGGATTCCAGCCGTAGCCGTACTCTCGCAGTCACACTTCCAGGCAGCCTGCAAAAAAAAGGGGGGAAAAAAAGAACAGACAACTTTCTTACCAACAACTCCGGGAGATTCCAAAACACAAAACTGTGCCCTCTGCCAAGCCAAGGCAAACAAAGGGAGCAGAGAAGACTGCTTTCATAGGAGCTCAACGATGAACCAGAGAGAGAGAGAGAGAGAGGGAGAGAGAGAGAGAGAGAGACAGAAAGAGAGAGAGAGAAAGAGAGAAAAAGAGAGAAAAAGAGAGTGAGGGAGAGGGATAGTGGGGAGGAAGTTCCAACAGTGCCTAATAGTTTTCAGCTGTGGGCCAGATGGGGATGAGTACACTGGGGCGATGAGCTGAATTTGAGAGAGAGAGAGAGAGAGAGATAGAGGTAGAGAGAGAGAGAGAGAGAGAGAGAAAAAGAGAGAGGTATAAAGAGGTGTTGTGGGAACATATGTTTCTTGGCTTTTTCTATAAGTTA